>JBCJKH010059925.1:0-23811 GCA_039877255.1 Loriculus beryllinus | reverse complement strand
TGTCCTGTCACTACAGTCCCTAATGAAGAGTCCCTCCCCAGCATCCCTATAGTCCCCCTTCAGATACTGGAAGGCTGATCTGAGGTCTCCATGCAGCTTCTCTTCTCCAGGCTGAACAGCCCCAACTTTCTCAGCCTGTCTTCAAACAAGAGTTGCTCTAGTCCCCTGCTCATCCTCGTGGCCTCCTCTGGACTTGCTCCAACAGCTCCATATCCTTTTTATGTTGAAGACACCAGAACTGCACACAATGCTCCAGGTGAGTTCTCACAAGAGCAGAGTAGAGGGGTAGGATCGCCTCCTTTGACCTGCTGCTCACGCTCCTTGATAAAGGGCTCAAGTAATGTTCTGTAGTTAAATGGGAGAAGGGAACACATGGGTTGTGCAGAGTACACTTGAAATATGAGGGGAAAAGCAAATGAAAATCCTTTTAGCAGAAGCAAATTTACAGCTTTTGTCATGTAAAGCTTCAGCTAGTTGTTCCTTGGTGCACAGGAGTTCCACATGCTAAAACTTAACACTAGTCCAAAGGCTTGAATAACTTAAGAGGTAAAAATCCCAGTGATCAAAACTGGTGATGTTTTGGCCTTTGTTTTGACCAGTGTTTGTCTGTGCTGGCTGCCTGAATTTCTTCCTGACTCCTGGCAATTTGGTGCACTCAAAAAGGTCCTGGGTGGCCCAGTTTGCACTCTGTTTCTATTACTGCATGGTATATCTGTATTGTTTTTGTGGTTTGTTCTTCTGTGTTTGCAGATAGAGGAGGGAAATGCACCAAGTGGTTGGCTTTAAAGAAATCATACTGCCTATATCAGCAGATTTATATCTTATTCTATGATAATGGTATCATCATAGCTGCATCATTAATGAAATTAATGTGATTCAGTTGGCTTTCTAAGCCAAGATTATCAGATAAACTGAATGCAGGCAAAAGCATGGCTTTCTGGGGTGTTTCTTTTGGGAGGAAAAGCTAATGATGCCACCATGTATTTTTAATGTGGTTTATTTAGAAACATAAAAAGGTTTGTTTGTGGTTTGGTTTTTTTTTTTTTTCATCTTAAAAGAATCAGACAATAAGAAATAATTTATTTGCTTCTAGCCTGTGGTTTGATGGTTTCTCATATAAATTAGAGGTGATGCAGTTGTATGAGACACAGCTTTGATCATTGCTGCTCTCCTTCATAAAGAGATTCGGACCACCTTATTTCATTGCTTATATTTGAACACTGGCCAGACATGAATGTCTCTTTGCATGCTGCAGATCACTTTAACACTGCAGAGTCTGTCACTTTAGCTCTACCATTGTAAATGACCACACAGCATCACTGATCAGTGAGAGCTGGTACCTGGCTCCAGCCGAGAGCCACGATGAACACCACATGTGCCTCAAAGCTCTTATTCTCCAGGGTGCTCTGCTGCAGCTGTGGCCTTGGCAGATGGACTGGGTCTTTGCAGAGTCCAGAGAAAAGCCTCCATGCATGGCAGCATTATGAAGACCTGGAGGTGCAAAAACTTGCCATGATAACAATAAAATATCTTGAGTCATTTGTTTGGGCCTGTAGTACAGTTGAAAAATACACCCTCCTGTAGAGCTGCAAAGAGTAGTGGCTCAGGCAGAGGACATGTATGTGTGTACACATCCCATTGCCAGCTCCTCTTGCAGCAAAAAAAGCTGCTGTTACCTCCCTCTTGTCCACCACTGCAGGCTGTGTGGGGTGAGAACCTTGTGAAGGACTGAAGTAATTTCATGGTGCCATGCTTGCCATCAGCTTTTCAATCCCAAGAGACAAGTATGAAGTGGTGCCAGCTTCTAGATGAAGACAGCCATCCTCCCTTCAGTCAGACTGCAGTGGAGCACAGCAGAGGATGCCTAGCAAGTGCAGCAGAGGAGTAGCAACAAACAATGTAGACTATAAATTTGTATTGCTGCAAAGCAGCAACTCGTGAACTACAGCCTCGGTCTCTCAGTAGGGGTTTTAGGGTAACCGATGATTGCAAAGCTGTTTGTAATGCACAGGCAGAATCTGCTTAGTGCTGTTTCTGTTTCTCCCCTTTCCCAGGCAGCTTCTCCTGCCTGCATCCTACAGTCCTTCTTCAGAGGTCCTTTGGAAACCTTTTCTCAGGATTCACATTCCTCCCCCATAAAGGTGTATCTCCAGTTTAAGAATTGTTGCCAGGTATAACACGGCTTTCCTCCCAGTGGTTTTATGCATCTGCAGTCTGTGGTATTGCATTGGTTTGTATTTTGTGCAAAAGATTCTAGTGTGTCTGTAGCTCAGCTCTGGCCAAAAGAATGGTGAGGCAAATTTCTACAGTTTCTGGTGTGAAAAATCTCAGTTCTTTCACCTTCTCTTTAGGAGCATTCTGTATTGGGCAGAGGATTTCATTCTGCATTCCTGGAAGGTGAAATGAATCATAATGTGGAGGGCTGGAAAGCATCTTCAAAGACATCATCGTTGACAGCACTCTCATAAGCAGGTGGTGGAGTGAGTGGCTCCAGTGGTTCAAACCTGTCTTCAACACCTTTCACTTCATGGATATCCGAAACAAACCGCTGCAGTCTTGGGGGCAGCACCAGCTGCAACTGCATCCTGGGTCCTGTGTCTGTCTCAGAGGTGTGCATTGTGTCTGATGCCAGTGACACCCTGACAGCCTCCACTGTCATCTCTTCTTGGGTGGATGATTCAATAACTACGTTGTAAGGGGGAGGCTCATTCAGTGGTGAGGGTACTAAGCCTGGATTGGATGTAATAGTCCATATTGCTGGAACTGACATGGCCATCACTTCCTCATAGGTGGGTGCTTCATAGGCAGCATTCACCCTATGCACAAAAAGAGGAATGGCAGTTACAGTGATTATTTTACTGCTTAGTTTGCAGAAGCTGGTAGTCCAGATAATGTACTATTGGGATCAATCAATAGATGGGACTGAGACAGTATATCTCACATGGGATTACTATATGTGATATTCTGCCACTGGATCAGCTCACTTGTACAGCTAACTTAGTATCTTGCTTCATGGTCTAGAGAATGGCTCATTCATTCTCATCCACACTCTCTGGAATAAGTGAGGAAACCTACACTATTCATCAGTGTCCTAGGTTTGGCTTGATGTCCCTCATTTTAAATCTCCTACCAGTTAAAATTTATTATTAAGAATTACTACTAAGTATTTCTTGGAATAAAACAGGACCTTGCTTCTTTAATACATTAGCTCAATGTTCATCTATTTTTAAAAGGAAAAAAAAAGGATTTTCATTTAGTTTAAAAAAGGGCTAATTATTTTGTGTTAAAAAAAAGAGTATCTGCAGAGAAAAATGTTATTTTAGAAACATTTTCCTTTTTAGTTTGTATTTTTAAATAAACATACTAATTTTCTTCTAGTAAGTTCCCAAGCTAGCAAAGCTCAATATAGACTTCTTTTTACTTACTCTTTCTAAAAGGAAACACACAATAATATTTTGCCCTCTTACAAACCCTGTATTTAAGAATGTCAAGTCATTTATGGATGCGATAATGATTATGTGGAGTATACAGACAAGGAAGCAAAGATACAAGTAAACTCTTTAACTACAGTAGGTAAATAAGGGGTTAAAATTAGATGACGTTGAGAACCTGCAAATGGGCATGAAGCCAAAAAAGATGTGGAAGAATTCTGAGCCTCTCAAAATCAGGGTTTATTAGTGTGCAATTGGGTGATTAAGACTGGAAACACACCCAGTTACAGGTTCCTTTTTAAAAGTTCGCTGAGGAACAGTTGCTTTACAGATAAGGTTTATAGAGCTAAACCCAGCACAGATTCAGTATTGCCTCAGCAGTTTTTCTTTTTCCTTGTCTGACTCATTGTTTGGCAAGACTTAATTACTCAAAGAAACATAAAACTGGGCCTGGATCTGTTTAACCTTGGAAATTGTTAGTGGATCAGTTCCGGGGGGGAAGAAAATATATATCGGACAGGATACAGGACATGCGTGGCAGAGACATTTGCAACCTCCACCTGAAAAATGAAAGAAAACTATGGAAAAAGAACTTTAGACTTCTGGAATAGAGTCTGTGCTTTGTGTCCTAGTAGAAAGACAGCAAAACAATATGTAAAATGGCCATGACTGAGAAGAGAGAGTTAAAGTAAGGGGAGTAACGAGGTTGCTGCTTACCCTGCTTGGTTTTGCCTGTTTGGAGGTATCTCGTTTGCGTCACGTCTCTGTCGATTCCTCAGGTAACACTCAACAAACACACTCAGCAAATAACCGATCAGGCACACTCCCCCTACCCCTAGGAAGAAATAGCCTACTGGATTGATGTTGGAGGAAATGGCCAGCATGGTGACCCCAATGAGAAGAGCAGCAGTGAAAATAAGCAACAAGGCTTGGCGGATGTTCTTCCACTGTGCCTCTAACCACATGGCAGTACAGATGCTGGTAGCAGACACTTGAAAACAGATGAGCAGTTAAGGGGACAGACATCTGTGGAAGATGGAATAGTTTTTTTCAACATGAAACAGAAGTCATAAGTATCATGACCAAAATAAGAACATACATACTCAAGTACACGCCATCATGAGAACATGCAGCTATGCACATACATAATATCCTGGGGAAACGCGCACATAAATGCATGCCAGTGTAAATACACTGGAATTTCCTATGTGAATGCATACTGAATAATGGGAGCATTTGAGCACACAGACCTAAAATGCATAAATAGACCATGAGCACTTATTGCCAGGCTTATCTAAAAAGATAGATCATCTTCATAGAATTTAGAGCAGTCTAGGATGCAGATTTATGGTTATTATTAAAGTGAAACACAGAATAACTTTAAAGGTTAATTCTAGGACATTTGTACATTGCATAGCAAACATTCAGATACTAGTTCAGATCCTGGAAGTAGCCTTATTAATGGGGCTGTGAGCTCTAGTAAATAGAACATAGCTTCAGTGTAGCATTATAGCAATAACTTTACTTCTAGGTTCTAGATGTAGCTGGGGTGTGTCTGTTTTTTGCAAAATGTAGGCATGTGTTTGAATATTTGCCTACATCTTCAGTTCTTTTTCCGTTGATGTAATTTTTTGCACCATCCTCAGGCATGAGAGCCTCTCCTGTCCCCATTCCAAACCCCATCTCTGGGAAGGAGACAGCAGTTGCACTGTGTGCAGGCAATACGGAACACATACCGGGGATCTGTATTCAACAATTTTTTGCATGTCACTTTGCATGTGTTATACTAACCTACACATATCCCACTCTTTTGATGAAGACACTGTCAAAAAGCATGACAAAAATATGACAAAAGCATGACACAGTGGGCATTTTTATGAGAACACATCTCCTAACAAATGTATACACATACGTCACATTGTGTGCTTTTGCACACATAGTATGTGTTCTCCTGTTAGAGCATAAATAGGTACATATATATATATATATACAAATGCCAGAAAAAGAACTACATTGTTTTTCAGCATGTACTTACCAGAGACAGGTTTCGGCAGGTAGAAACAGTCATGTTTTACCTTCTCTCTTCATCACAAGGAAAAATGTGCAACCGCTTTTGTCCTTGCTCCTTTTTCTTCTGACCTGAGGATGGGACACCGGTAAAAGCTCTTCCTCCTTTTGAGTTTTCTTCTAGGGACGCAATGAAGATTTCTTTTGAAACTAAAAGCCAGCCAATGCTGAATGATGGGAAGATGCCGTTGTATGAGTTTTGAGTGGGAAACCTTGTTTTTCCAGGTTCTTAATCCAAGGCAACTTCTAGACGATCACATGCCTTCTACTCTTTTGCAGCTCTTCTAGGTCTATCCCACAAAAGCAGGAAACTCCTGAGGAAAGAGGGCGGAGTGAGCAGTGGGGGAGTGCTTACCTGTGTCAGATCTGTTTGGTCTGCTTTGCTTTAGTGAGATAAACCGCCCTGAAAACTATGTTCTTCCACCACCACCGCCCCGCGAACCAGAGGAATCTTGATCTCTGCCTCACAAAGCAGGAACAGCTGCTGGCCCAGCCCCTGTCACGTGGCCCACACATAACCCTTATGAGTTCTGTAAAATGGAAATCTGTACATCTTTCCATCCTGATTGTGTGCTGTTTGTCACACGTTGTTTTATTCCCTGTTTGATTTTACAAAGGAGGCAATGGTTTATTATTTCACAGAGGGATGAGTTAAATTCCTTTTTATATCCTGATGTATCTGGGAATAAGGGGTACTGATAAGCAACAGAACAGGTACTGAATTACTTTGTGAGGTCTGTTACCATCTGAACCTTTAGTGTGTGTATGGAAAAGAATGAACAGAACAGAATAGAGTAGAATAGAGGAACAGAACAGAACGGAACATTTCAGTTGGGTGGAATCTACAGCAATCATGTAGTCCAACTGCCTGACCAATTCAGGGCTGACCAAAACTTAAAGCATGTTGTTAAGGGCATTGTCCAAATGCCTCTTGACCAGTGACAGGCCTGGGGCATCAACACCTCTCTAGGAAGCCTGTTCCGGGGTTTCACCACCCTCTCAGTAAAGAAATGCTTTCTAATGTCCAGTCTGGACTTCCCCCTGGCATAACTCCGAACCATTCCCATGCATCCAGGATGTCAGGGAGAACAGATCAGCGCCTCCCACTCCATTTCCCCTCCTCAGGAAGCTGTAGAAAGCAATGAGGTTCCCCTCAGCCACCTTTGCTTGAAACTAGGCAGACCCAAAGTTCTTAGCCATTCCTTATAGGACTCCTTCCAGCCCTTTCATCAGCTTTGTTGCCCTCCTCTGGACACATGCAACCACAGCTGCCATAGTAATAGCCTTACTAAAATCCAGAAATGTCTACATCTGCCATCTTCCCTTCATCCACTGGGTGGGTGACCTTATCATAGAAAGATATCAAATTAGCTAGGCAGGATTTTCCCTTTGTGAACCCATAGTGACCGTGTCTGATGACTGCATTATTCTTTAAATGCCTTTCAGTAGTACCCAGTATAATCTTCTCCGTAGTTTTTTCCAGGAACTGAGGTTAGACTCACAGGACTGTAATTCCCTGGGTCTTCCCTCATGCCCTGTTTGAGGATTGGAATAACTAGTGAGTAGGAACCTTCCAAGACCTTTGGCAGATGATCTAGAGGGGTGTTGCCATAACATCCACTAGCTCCTTCAGTACTCTGGGCTTAAATCCTGTCTGGCCCCGTGGACTTAAGCACATGTAGCTGGTACAGCTGGTCCCTTACAATTTCAGTGTTCACAAATGGAAAGTTACTATTCCCACACTCATGCTCCTCCAACTCAGGGGACCAGGCAGCTCAAGGTCTATCAGAATTATTAAGACTGTGCAAAAAATGCATTGAATGCCTCCACTTTTCTTTATCCCAATCCGTTTTCTGTTGTTCAATCATGCTATGAGGATCAGACTTCATTTAACAGCAGATTTCTTTAGTTAAGAGCACAGATTTCCTTTTCTCATCCTTTCTTTCTTCCTGCTGTTGATCTTCATTCTCCTTTCAGTCTCTGGGAATCATTTCACCTTTTTCCTGCTTCATCTAGTTATCTACTCTACCTTCTGGCCAGACTCCTACTGATTAACTTAAGTACCTACAGTAAGCTCACTTATCAGCTCAGTCTGCAGAGAAGCTTGCTTTGTTCCCAGGGGTTTGTGACTTACATACCACGGCACAATTAATCTCTCTGCAATCACTACGTCTAGTCTTCCCTATAACCTTGTCCTGAAGCAATTTCTAAGAGACTGAGCAAGTACTGGGGATAAAGTGCTACTGAACCACCCTTCCCTGTGTTGTCTGCCTCTCCTTTTGTCTTCTAGGTTCTGCTTAGTCACTTTTGTGAAATATGATGTGGATTTTTCTGTTCAGGAGTACTATTACACTGTACTATTACACAGGTCATGGGGCAACCATGAACTGTGGTTGGTATGTTTCTGGCCAAGTCTAATGTCTTGAAAAGGAGCAATCAAAACCTAAAGGAAGTTTTGCCTATGCTCAGATCTTCAAAAAACCAGTGTGTAACTTTTGAGAGATGCAGTTGTACTTGACCTGCCATAGTTGAATGTTCATACATTTCCTGGTAGCTGGCAATCTCTTTGTCTTCCAGCTTCTTACAGTTCTTACAGGACAAGAGGTCAAAGTTAGCATATGTGTAGTCACTGTATGATGGGGTAGTTGAAAGAACACAGGAAGATCATTTGCCGTCATTCTAGACTGCACAAGGTGTTTCTGGAAATAAGAGAAAGGAAGACCTGTACATGGGTGAGCTGCTTTACTGTGGAACAATATTTGCATTCCTTTTCTCCAAAGGTAATTTCACCATTCCAAACTGGAAAAGTTTTCAGCCAAAGGATGAATGAAGATGCAGTGAGAAAAGTCAATGTGTAATTGCCACAGAATTTCCATTCCCTATCTTCCTCCTTGGTCCTAGTGACCTATTTTTGCTGCTTATATTGCCAAACCTGTTACGCACTGGACCTCTCCCTGACATGTTCTGATTGTTAACAGGGCATAAAACTGACCAGGAAAAAGGAAAATGAATTCTGTCTTCTGTTGGGCTAGTAAACTAACAGTCACAAAACCGTGCAGGAAACACCAGTATGGCCACAAGTATGGAAGGCCAGAGAGAGATAATTTGGTAAGAAAAGAAACAGGAAAGAAAAAACTTAGTAAAATCTATTTTAATAAAGGCAATTTTTGCTTGAAAACTACATCTGTAACAGTGATTTTTTTTTTTCCTTCATTATATATTCTCCATTCAAACACAACACTCTTTCAGCACTAGTTTTAGCAGTAGTTTTCACTGTGCTTTGCTCCAGCCATGTGCCACAAAGGTAGTGTACATCAGAGAGGGCACGCTCAATGCTGCTCCTTTTTCTGTATCAGGGAAAAAGGGTGTTACATTTCAGTTACATCCATGCAAATGAGGTGTTCACAGGAGTCAGTGAAAGAGTGTTTTCTTCCTCACTTTATGAAAGAAAACAGACACATAAGCTGAAAAGAATATAACTTTTATCTTGGCATGGTTCCATGTGCAAGCTGTCAGTATATTTAGTGATCCATACAGGTTTTATCCAGTCCTGGCGTGGATTTGCACTTCTAATGGGCACTGCCAAATTCACAAGAGCACATCATAACATATTTCTGGTATGTGCCATGACCATGTCTTACAGCATTGCAGTTTGTATGGCATCTGGAGAGTTATCCTGGGCCACTGTGGCGTGTCATTGTGAAGATGGTTTGGATGGTTTTTTTGCTGTGTGGTGAATGACTGTTTCCAAGGTCAGCCATCAGCTGCAGGGACATCAACACCATGCCACATCACTGGCAGACCAGGCTGCTATTTGTAAGTTGTGCTGTGAAAGCAGGACATCACTTTTCCTTTCTCCTGAGGCAGCAGCAGTGGTGGTACTGCAGCTCCCGTTGTTTGTTAAAGGAAACTGTTTTATGAAGGCTTCTGTTCTGAAGAGATAGCTTTCTTGTTCCCTGTAGGCAACAAATGACCAGAACACTCAATGTGTGTCTATATGGTTGAACTGATGGCTTTGAGAGAATTTATTAATGGTGATAACTGCAAGTCTGCTTGTTCCATATCGTATCTCTATGCACAAGAAAAGTGATGACTGATTGCAAAGGGTCTTTCTGTGAATATCGGAGAATTTCAGGATAGAGTGGTCATAATTCAGGACATCTGTGTTGTTCTGAATGTTCTGAATCATATTTGATGCCAAAGATGATCTGTATGATGGCGACACTGTTTTCTTGAGAAGAGTTGTCATGTCTACAGGCTACTGGCAACCTCTGATTCATGTCTGTTCTGTGAAACCCCTTGCAGATGAAAGATGTTAGAGTGTTTCAGGAGAAAGTGTTAACTGTGAAAAGCTCTCACTGACACTAAGCTGAAGAGACTTCTTTGAATACATTGGAACTACTGATGAGGTATCTGCTCTTGCCCACTGCCTCCTCTGTTCCTCCCTGCTTCTTCCCAATTTTGTCTCTCTTGTTAAAATAAAAAAGGGATAATAGTCTCTTGTTTGAATCACCATTATATGACCCTTTACTTCTCACATTTCAAACTGTGGCACTGCAACACACCCAGACCTCTCACAAGTTTCCAGTCTACACCTTGCTGTAAATCCATCAATACTGACAAGTCTCCATTGATCCTGATGAAGCTTCTCAGTCTTGTTTCCAAGCTTTGATGGTGCTATTGTTTCTAAGTCTTTGGTGTTGCTGTATTTACCCTGATTCCCCTGTTCATCAAGCTACTCAGCAACAACTCTGACTGTCATCAAGACTTCCTAAATTTCTGTTTCGGCCACTGCAATGGGCTTATATTTGGCCATCTGAAGAGAATATAAAGGGCCTTCATGATAAGAGCTGACTCCTCTGCTTCCTTGGCGATTTCATGTTAGCCTGCTCTTCTTGAAATTACATTTGCAAAGTGGGGATAGGGCAGAATGAGAAATGTGTGGAAGTGAAGGTGATTTGTCCAGTTTCCTATGAGCACTCTAAAGGACAAATGATGCACTGATCTTTATTTACGCAAAATCCCTGACAAGTGTTTGCTCATACTGAGTACTACAGCTTCCTGCATCTCTTGCTTCTGCATTTCTGTTGAAACTCTACCCTGAAGTGTTCTTGCATGGCAGCCCAGCTACCGTGAACTTTGTTAAGCCTGTCTCATAGTTTCTACAATCCCAAACCTGAAGTACATGAAACTGGCAACATGAGTTTCTACCAGATCAACACATTTCATCATGGGGATGGAGAGGGTAGAAATATGTTCATTTCCATGCAAACTATGTATGGCTTGTTTAATATAACTAAGACCAAAATATGAATCATTAAAAGACTTGTAGAGATCTTTTCAGAGATTATTTTTTATGCTCCTGTTTTACATTTTGTTGATTTGCAGGCTGGTTTTCTTATAGGTAGTGTTGTAACTGGAAGGTCAAACAAGTGCAGTTTGACTGCAAACATCTTTCGAAACAAAAGAAAACCAAAAGCAAGGCTTCTTGTGAATTGTGGCCCTCTAAATAGAGATGTTTCAGCTAGAAATTACCATAGTTAAAGGACTGGGGGACACCAGGACAAGGAGTGAGTGAGTGGCTGTGTGGTGCTTAATTGCTGGCTGGGGTTAAATAACACCACAGGACAGATTCAGTGTAGTCTACTAGGATGTTTTTGATGTAGCAGTTCAGCTCCCTGCAGTATAGGAATTCTACTGGATTCTTACTATAAACTGTGCTCTATGCAGGCTGGTTTTCCAGTGGTGCTCAATTGTTTGTCCTCTTAGTGCTACCAGTCCGGTGAGATGCTTAACAAATTGGTCCACAGGATCATTTTTCATTACTTGTTCTGCCACTGGAGTTTGATGTGGAAACACTGTTTTGTGAGACATTGTCTGACAGTACTCCTAAAAGTTTAGGGAGCACATGTCTGTAATAAGTGAACTTGAAGCTTTTACTGCAGGGCTGATAGGCAGGGTATATTATGTATTTTATAAATATATGTATATATGTATTTTATAAATATATGTATATATATTTATATGTACGCACTATACAGCCCATGCCAATTGGAACTGTGTCCTATTGTGATATGTACTATACAAACACAGTAAGATGTATATTTAGTCATTCACACAATTCCCCACATTTCTTCATGAACAGATTTCCTATGATTCCATTTCTAGGTATTTAGTGTATGGTTCCTAAGTGATAGACATTTTCTTACTGAATACCATGAAGTGATTATTTTTAAGACATTATATATGCATTTGTCTAAGTCAGTATTGGCTGTTCCCTGCTGCTGTATGCTACTAGACCCTCCTTACTCTTGGTGTGTCATTTATCAGTTAGCAAAGAAATGCTCCATTATTTTGTCTCTGCATAACCCATCTTGCCAGGTGGCCCATCCTCGTTGAGTAATCAATAGGTGCTTTTTCAGGCAATTCTCTTGAGGAAATTCATTGTGAACAGCCTGCACATTGTTTGTTTACTGCCTTGATTCCAGGAAGTCACAATATCCTCCCCTTACTGAAACTAAGGGCATTGTACTTTTTTCTTCTACCGAGCATTAACAGCAAGGAAAGGGGAAGCAAGGAGACTGTTCTCCTAGCTGAGAAGCTGACTTCTGACTCAGGTAGTCTCAGTTCAGTTTCCAGTTGCTACAAACCTTTACACTGTGACTGTAAGCGCATCTGTTTGCAGGTTTCTTAGAGAAGGAATGCTTTTAGAATGGGGCCTCACTCTTACTTTGTGCCTTGAGCATAGGGCAGAGATTTTACAGAGCTGTCTCGCAGCCTCTTTCAGTGGAAAAAAAGAATAGAAACGTTTCACGGAAATCGCGTTTCAGGTGTTGGTCGGGTCTAAATCATCATCAGCTCCCCCATGTGCGTACAAGTGATATTTCATGCCCCGGGGGGTAAATCCTATCGAGCTTCCTTAACTTGTCTAGAACACGGTAGTTTGCGGACGCTCCCTACCCCGGGCCCGCACCGCAGTGGATCGTGCCGTCCACACTAATAAGCAGCTGCTCCGGCTCTTAAAGAAACCGCGGCAACTCTCCAACTTCCCGGGATCCCGTCCAAAGGAGAGGTCTTCTGCCAGAGGAGGGTGGTCTGTGTGTCCTGGAGACAGGGATTCCCCAGCCTGATGGGGTCTGACAGGAGCCGTTCCCTAATGTCTTCCCGTTGCCCAGGGAAGCTGTGAGTGCTCCATCCCTGGCAGTGTTCAAGGCCAGGTTGAACAGAGCCTTGGGTGCCATGGTTTAGTGTGAGGTGTCCCTGCTTATGGAAGGGGGGTTGGAACTGGATGATCTTGAGGTCCTTTTCAATCCTAACTATTCTATGATTCTGTGAAGACATCCACCCTCAGTGTATTTTGCAGGATCCCATAGCTCATGGCCTCGCTCTCCTTTTGTGGAGAGCAATCTCACTTCAGATGAAGTCTGTCTCCATTCTCTACTCTGATCATGTCAGGAGTTTTCGACCCATCCCACCCTTTGCCCTTCCACTGCTATCACCTGCAATACTCCAGCATTTCACCACAGAGCATTTCCCTGCCACTCGATCCCCATTCACCATCCCTGGCAGTGCTGACTGCTCTCAGCATTCCATCAGCCCATGAATCTCCCTGATACCCTCTGGGACCAAGAGAAACAGCGAGTCCCCAGATGACCAGGAGCTGGCCTGGTCTTGAAGGCATGAAATAAGAGTCACCTCCACTACTGACCTCCTTGGCACCCTGCTGCACCCTGGGAAGCCCACCAATAGCAACAGCTCCCTCCTCCTGCATCATATATAGTCTGAGCAAGTGTATTTTTAACCACTTAGTATTTTTATCCAGTTTCTAGCATAGCACAATATCAAATACCCTGCTGAATCCCAAATACGTGATGGCTGCACTAGATTCACTGCACCTACTAAATCAGAAAGACAATTATATATTTGTTTGGCATGATCCATGTTGAATACACTCATGTTCTTTGCTGGCTATTGGATGCTTTTCTGCTGAATGTTGCTACATAAACTCCTTCAGCACTATGAAGCCTAAATACTTCTCAAAACCAGACAACAAGGTAATAACACAGAAGATGCCAAGACCTGATTTCATGGTCTTCTTAAAGACCGGTACCATATTTATTTGCTGCCAGTCTTCAAATGCCTCTGACCTGGAGATTTGTTGACTTAATTTTAACTGACGGGCTGTTTTTCTCACTAGATGCCTGATTCTCTCATGTTGTCCGATTCCCATTGACAACAGAGAGAATTTTGACTGATCAAGGGCTAGAGGACATAGCCCTGGCTTTTTCCAGCTCCCCTGGGTGCATTTCAGCTGTTGATTTATGTGAGAAATGGTCAGTTTGCCTTGGTGGAGAAACAAAAACACCCAAGTGCAAAAAGAAAAGGCGACTGAAGACACAATGGTCACGTCGTTATTGAAATGTTCTTCTCGCTTCAGAAACAACAGTCTGTGCCCAA
The DNA here is from genome assembly GCA_039877255.1 of Loriculus beryllinus. Classification (NCBI taxonomy): domain Eukaryota; kingdom Metazoa; phylum Chordata; class Aves; order Psittaciformes; family Psittacidae; genus Loriculus; species Loriculus beryllinus. The sequence continues at coordinate 9,856 of JBCJKH010059925.1, read as the reverse complement.
ATGAAATGATAAGTGGGGACAGACATTAAGCCAAAATAAACCTCCTTATCTTAAAAAGAATTCAGCTTCCTAAAGCCAACCTGGATCAGATCTGTGTGAACAACGAGAGAAAGTGCAAGAAAGCGGAGATATTTCTTAGAATAACATTGCTGAAGGACCCAACAAAGAGTAAATTCTGCTCATGGGACAAAAGCTATTTACAGTCAGCACTGACACTATGCCCAGGAGAGGTCAGAGGGAGAGCAGAACACTAACCCTTCTACATCTTGCACGTTTAATTTACAAACACAGGCAACCATCCTGCCGGGAGATACCTTGGCCGGACATCAAACAACAAGAGGTTCTCATTGTCTGTGAACTTCCCTTAGAAAGCAACAGGACCCCTCCCAGCATGTAAGGTTAAAGGCCTTTGGTTAAAAGCTGTGTATTGGACCCAATTCAAGGGCTCTGTTGAAGCAAGAAAGATGATTCTCAATGTGTGGCAATGAGGGGCTTCATTTCAAGCCCTGGCCCTGTGAAAGACTTCTTGAGTGTCTTTCCCCATGAAATATACCTTCCTCTTTTAATCCCATTCCTTGAGGCTAGATTGAAATGAGAAAATAAAATCTCAGTATATTCTTCGTGAAGGGTTATAAATCCCTCTTGGTCACCAAGTCTAACCCTCAGGTGCTGTAAATAGGCATAACACTGGAAAAAATCAATTTGGGATGTTGGAACTAGATGATATTTAGGGTCCCTTTCAACCATTCTATGATTCCATATTTCTATGATTAGGCTCTGCCACTGACTGTATGGCAAGGAAGATGTCCCACACCATGCCTTGAGCTCATTCCTCATTGCAGTATACCCACAGATATATATTTGGATGCATACATACCAGCCTGTGTGTATGGTTCCATTTTTGTCTTTTAATTAACATAACAAATCAGGAAAAACAGGGAAGAAGGAGATGTCATGTCATGAAACCTCCAGGACCGCTGTGACTTCTGCATATGAGAAGCCATCCATTTGCCACCATGGGTCACCACCCTTCAGCCAGCCTGACTTTTGTTCTCCAGGTTAGTAACAAACTGGTTCAGCACAGGGTTTTGCCTAACAAATAAGCTGTAAACTGAAGTGTCCAGCTAGAAGTCCACACAGGCTCCTTAAGGACTCAAAGGGTGCCCAAGGGAGGGCTGTGCCAGATGTGAGCCCCACAAGTGTCCCACCCTCCTCTTCCACTCCAGGTTTACAGCAGTGTTATCTGCAAGTGAACAATGCTGCTGGTGCACCATGACACACCTGAATGAAACCTTGGACTCTTCGAGAGATGCTGATATCCACATGGCACCAGAAGCTGACAAACTGACATCTCCATATTATAAATGTAGGGCTATGAGGGCTGACAGTGCAGTGCAATCTCATAGGAGCCAAGTCCATCACTGAGCTCACACCAAAAAAAGCCCGCATCTTTGCCAAGCATTTTGCAGAGGGAGGAAAGGATCATATCCTGAGACACTGTCTCCTAGCAAGACAGAATAGAAATGGCTCTTCAGGTATGCCCACCTTGCCTGGGCCCTTTCTGGAGTTGGATCTAATGGTGTTACCTCCCCCCTTAAAGCCCACATCCGACTACTATGGGTGCTGGAAGAAGTCCAGCCCCGTCATCAAACTGTCCGTTAAAGGCACTAATAAAACAGAGCATCCTCTGGGAAAGGCTGTTTCTCCTTTTCTGACTTTCAGAGTCTCTCAACACTGTTTCAATCATATGACACACTCGGCAGTAATGTGGCCTGAATTGTTGCTCCTCAGGGGTCTGTCTGCCAAGAAAACTGAGGAATGACTCATGTCGTGGCACTCGGAGCGAAGGGAGGGCAGGACCTAGATGTGACTAATGATTCAAAAGTGGTTTTACTTCCAAGGGAGGATGGGCCAATCCTACACACAACGCAGGAAAAGGGCTTTGTAGGACATCAGGATGATGGAGCAAAGCAATGCATCCCTGTCCTAAGGCAGACAGCATTGCCATGAAGAAGAATGAGATACACATCCAATCCACCAGGAACAGGGAAACTCAGAGGATATGGATGGTTCAAAGCCGAACAAGATCACTAGAAAATACATAAGGGCTGCTTGGTAGCAACCTGAAACGGGGTTTGGAGGTTTCTACTGAATGTATTCCTAAATTAGAGGAAAGATCAAGTGGTGGAGACGTTCAAGAAAATGATGGCTCTTCCTCAATCGGAGGAGGAAAATTTCTTAGACTTGTATTGTATTCCCTCCCCACGGAGATGACCTGTGATCCATGCAATATCTGTGATATCATTCAATATTTTGAGGAGATATCCTTGCTGAACCCTTGAAAGCAGGCTGCACAAGGAGGAGAATATGTCCCTTTGTTTCTCCAGATATTTGCTTTACATCCGTGATTTTAGCCACAAGACACCATCCTTTTACGGAGCCCAAGACCCATCTTTTGCACTTCTTGCTGCTTAACAAATCACATGGAAAACTGCTGTTGCTCCTTTCCTATCCCCTGTCCAAAGGAAAGAGTCAAGTAGGGGAAGATGGAAAACTGCTATGAAACCAGTGGCTTCTTGTTATATCTCTGATCATCTCTTTTCTTGCCTACCCTTGAACATAAAATTCCCATCCTGTTATATATACTAGCCTTCTCTATGCCAGCCTGGGCATCTTACAGGGAGCAACAGCACATTAGGAAAGGACCATGTGAGTTTTAGGAGAAAACAGGCAAGTTCTAGAGAAATCATACCCGAAGAGGCAGTTTTGCCTAATGCAGAATGTATATAGAAACTAATACAGAATATGTGGCTGTTCTTACACATTTGACACTGCTGAAAGGAGCACGGAGTAGGAAAATAAAACACTCGCTACCCCTCCACTTACTGCCAGCACCGAGCATGTCCAACTGCTAAACTGGAGACAGCTCACCAGCTATGGGCACTGGGTCAGGCTGGGCTTTGTGGGCATCAAGAAAAGCAGGATGGGGCGAGCACAACGCTATCTGGTGCAGGCTGGCACACAGAGGATGAGGCTGGCTGCTGGTGTAACTAAAGCATGGATGGGGTTTGTATTTGGCAGGGGCTGGAGGGGTTGCATCAGGGCCAGCTGCTGAGACGATGTCTGGACCCAAGCACTGATTAGAAGTTATCCCAGACGGAGCAGGGTGAGGGCAAGGCGGGGAGAAGCAAATGATGGATTAACCCGTTTTGAGTCACACTCTCCATATAAAGAGCAGGTTACGTTCTGCTCCGATGCTGAGTTACGCTAACAGGCATTGCTGAGACAGGGCCTGGGCGAGATTTATTTATCTTGAATCCCTTTAAACATTTCAACACCCTGCGGCTGTGCACCCAGCAGGCCTGTGAAATCACATGCCTTGCAGTTCCTACACTCTCCCCGCTCTTCTCTCCTGGCTGTTTCACTCCTTCTTTGCTGCAAGCCAGCCTGCTTGTCAAAGCCATAGGAGGCATGCACTTGGCTCTCCCCTGTGCTCATCTGGTAGGGCTCTGGTCCTGCGTAGGGATGGTGGAACCTCTCACAAGCACATAATGAGCACTAAAAGACCCTGTTGCCTCTTATTTTCTTGAAGGTCCAAGGCAATATGGATACAGCATGACTTGCACCCTTGAAATCATGTTAATTTTGGAGTGCCTTGTGCTGCACATGAGGTGAGGCTTTGCATGTCTTGGAAGGACCTCCTGCATCTGCAATCCATCACGCACAGACCCGACAGAGGAGCCCAGGCGATACAGCCCATTTGTTAACTTTGCCATCATGCTGACTAATGAACCACAGTGGGGATGGTTTATGCCCTGATTCACAAAGGAGCCCCAGCACTCCTGTTTCCATTCTTTGTCCGGAGAATGCACTGAAACCATCAGGGTTCTCTGTAGGAACAGGGAGTTGTTAGCTATGCACAAGGTGCTCCACCAACTTCAGGAGAGTTGCAAAAATTGGGAAAGGACAGTGGTTTATCCCAAAGATTTCCTTGCAAAAGGAACAGCCGAACAACACAGACTTGGCCCACTCTTGCACTACTGAATGACTTTTTCTTGCTATTGAACCTGAGCTGAAGGGCTTGCAGCTTAGCCTTCTATTCAAAAGCTGCCCTCTATTCAAAAACCATCTTCTCCATGCATCCAAAAACATGATATTCGCCACCCATCAAAGATTCGTTGTCATGAGGGGTGGAAATTTCAGGCTCCTTCCTCCCAAGCATTTTCAGTATCTTCAGTGAATGGCAGATTCTCCTCACCACACCGCCTGGTACATGCTGTGCTTCTCTATCATGCTGTGTCTACCATTACAATATGCACCATTCAGAACAATTTCATCCAAAGATCTCAAAGTTCTTTACAAGGTTTAGTTACTTAAGCCACTGAAATATTATTACACCTCTCTTATGGAAGAGAAAGCCAAGCAAAGATGTTAAATGACTTGCCAAATGTAATATGAGTCAGTAGCTAAGTTGGGAAAAGAACCCAGGAGTCCTGACTCTTAACCCATGGCTGTAAACCACTTTTCCCTATAAAACAGAAATTAAGCAAGCAGAAGGGTGGCAGCAAGGCTTTTCTTTCTACTTGAGCTGCCTTATAATTAGGACGAAGATAAATATTGGTTCCTAACCTTAGAATTGGATACACGTGTTTGAAATGGACTGAATGGAAGTTCTGTGGGGCTTGCTGCCTTTTGAAACTCTCATATCGTGGTTGTACTTAAAGAAGCTGTTGTGCTAGCAGGAGCTATGGTCTTGTTATCTAGGAAGTCAGAGTAGATCATTGAAACATCGCTTCCAAGCTGTCACACAAATCTATGGCGTCTTCCTGCTAACTAAAGGCATTAAGGCCGCCAGAACAAGTTAGTGTTTGTTCTCCCTATTACCAAAGAGACAAACAAGGGAACATAAAGGTGATTTCAGAGCTCTTCTTCCTCCAGCTCAGCCCAGGATCTGCAAATGGAACTCCTCCAAGTCTAAAGATAAACTCAGCAATAGCAAGGGCATTTCCACAAGGAGGCCAAGGAATTCGAAAGAGGAAGGAGTAACTGGGACCCCAATGAGCCATTTGCCTGTATCCTGCTGTCCATAAGTTTTATAAATGATGGGGGGGGGGGAAATGGTGTGCGTAACTGAAAGCTGCCCCTAGGCACCAATAACTTGTCTGACCTGCATTTAGACAACCAATCTGCTCGGCTCTAACTCACCTTGGCAGCCTCACGCGGGTCGTATTTTTACATGGATGAACTGTTCTTCAACAATTTCCTCCAGTGTGCTAGCAGCACAAACAGCCTTTTCTTTGCTAGCAGGTATGTATGCCTTCTTTTTCCAGTGATTCCTTCTCTCGTACACGTGGGTCATGGCCATTTGCAAAGGAAAAACTACCCTGGCCCCCTTGCTCTTTCCTCCTGTTGCTGTGAGCCCTGTTGCAGTTTTATGGAGCAGGGATGGAGGTTTGCTTAGGTTTGGAATCCTCTGTTTTAGAAGGCAGCACTATCACCTTTTCCTACCATTTTCGAAGTCCTATTCCTATCTTTCCCTAACATTTGCCTGAAGTATCATGTTTTGTAACTCAGGAAACTTACTTATGCTCATAGTCACAGCCGGAATTTAAAGTTGCAAAATTCCCATTGATTTCCAGGGTAATTCTGAGGCTGAATTAGACATCCAGGAGAGATCACTGTGAAGAGGGGGAAAGAACTGGGAAAGTTTTGCCATCACCTCTCTAAATCCAAACTTCTCATCCTATGAGTTTGCTTGCCATGGCCAAAGCCCTGTGGGGTCTCTGGGGCTGAGACACAGTGAGAAAAGCACGAAGAGAAGAAAGCAGGCAACAAAGGCATCGTCATATATACATATATAAATAAAAGATATATATTTATATATATCTTTTATTATATATATAATAATAATATATATATATATTTGCCCTTTCTGGGAAGGAATTCATCATCTGCACCAGAAGCAGCACAACCTCAGGGTGTAAGCGCAGGATTTAGGTCATTGCAGGAATTTGCCCCTGCTCTTTATTTATCACCAAGTAGGACTGCGCCTGTATGAACTGAACACATCCCGTGGTTTCCCTCAGACATCCCAATGATGGATTGCTGGCATCACTTGTTTTCTTTTGAAGGCAATTCATTTATCAGAGACAATTACTCAACTGATAAGTTCAGTGTGTTCAGCTGTTCGTGGCTACACGGCAGCTACAGGCCAATAAATACGAGCTGCAATTAGCCTGATTAATGATTTCAGATCACTAAACTGCAGCTTTGTTTAAGATAAGGCTCTAATAAGCTTTTCTGCTGAATCTGGCAAGCCGGTGACACTGCCTTCATTGTCAGAGCCCCGAGCCCAGCAGCTCCTTCAGTCTGACTTTGTGATAAAGTGAGTTCCACTCCTTGGGACCTCTGAGTTGCTCAGCAGGTGTTTGGGGGGTGCTGTACAGCAACAGGGACCCCCCTTCCATCTGCTGCATAGCAAAGCACTAAGGAAATCGTTTCCAAATGTCCCTTAATTTAGAAGTTTACTTCCCCCCCACACCCTCCTGTTTTACTCCTCGGGGCTGCTGACCTTCACCTCTGCTGCCATCCTTCAGCCACCGTGTGAATCCTGACACTGAGCCAGCCACAAGTGTCTCGGAGCATGGAGCAATGAGCCAAAGGAAAAGAGGCTGTATGAGCTATGAAAGAATCATAGAATAGTTAGGGCTGGAAAGGACCTTAAGATCATCCAGTTCCAACCCCCCTGCTTCAGGCACAGATTCCACACATTAGACAATAGCAGCCAAGGCTCTGTTCAACCTGGCCTTGAACACTGCCAGGGATGAAGCACTTACCACTTCTTTAGGCAGTCTGTTTCAGTGCCTCACCACTCTCATAGTTAAGAACTTCTTCCTTATATCTAACCTATAATAAGCAACAGAAAGCAGGTTTTAGCAGGACCACATAGGATTTTAACATGTTGGCAGGCACTGATATTGCTACAGTGAGGCTTGCAAAGCACAGCGTGTGCTGATAGCAATCCTTTCAGATGGGATGGCATTTGTGTTTAATTTTCTGAACAGGAGCACGAATGCATGTGTGCATATACATGTACCTACATGCTCTTCCCCATCTGCCATCTGCTAAAGCAATAGACGTCATTGATTTTCATGCCTCAAGCCCAGACTGGTAAGGACCATGCTTGTGGAGCAGCAGTGTGGGAGTTACAACCCCTGCTGGGCTCCAAGCCATGACATGAGCTGGGGTTCACCACACTGTGCCTGACGTGGTTTACACATACCCTATCCCACCTTCCACTTCTGGGCATTAAGTCCTCTGGAGTTTTAATTCTAGTGATCTGGGCACGATGCTGTTGGCATTTTGCTTTAGATGGACATCAGGTGAAATTCAGACCAGCGCTATTAGATGTTCTAGATATAACATAGATGCTTGCATTGACTCTTGGCTCTCTAAGCAGGGTGTCCTCCCTGAAGTCACTGTAAAGAAAGAATCATTTGTTGCCAGTAGGAACCTGCTGCTTCCTGTCCCATCCATAGAGGCATGACTGCAGTTCCAGCTTTCTCTCAAGTTTAGGTGGCAATTAGCACTGCAACCATTTCATCCTAAGGTTAGAATGTCTCAGGTCTCCTTTCAATGAGCAAAAGGCATCTCCACTTGAGCAAGGGTCCCACAGCTGCAACATTTGCTTGTGCAGTGCAAGATCTTGGGGTCACTTTCTGCACCAGTATGGGAAACCACAGTGGAACAACTGCTGCTTTTCATCTCCATGACTTGAACCTGTACCTCTACGTGGCCACAACCAGCAGGGAGGAGAACAATAGAGAATACAGTAGCCACAACCAAGAGAAGAAGGAGGAAGTTATTCTTGCTCAATCCTTTCCCAGGGCCCTTCTTGCATTTTCACATGACACTTTAGAGGAAAACATGCTGCAGTTGCTAATTTTATGCCCCCTTCATTGTTTGAGTTTACCTTGAGAATCCTTTTAAAACTTGATATAAACTAGGAAATGCATACATTTCCCTGGGAGGATTCCTCCCAGGTGGCAGGTAACAGGTATATTTTATTAGCTTAACTGAGATTGCTCTCTCCCATAGCAGCAATGTACTAATCTATTTCAGTCACAGCCAAACACTGAACTGTTTACCCAAATGTCCCCAGGGGCTCAATACAGATAAAACAGCAAACCCAACCCACCCCAAACCATAGGGCTGTGTAGTCAGGGACCTGGATGTGCTCATTTTACAAACAAGCCTGAGGCCAAGAAGGCTTTACAAATCCTCATCAAGAAGCCTTCTTCTTGGGTGCCATCCACTCACCTGATGGTCTGAAGGGCTGAGAAAGGACAACAGGAAAAGAGGAATTGTTGATCCAAAGATTTGACACAGCCCGTGCAATCATCTGGGCTTGGTTTTAGAGAGATGGGAGATTTTGGTGCAATTTTTTGTAGTCTGATGAAAAAGCAGACGCAGTCTGGAAAAGACAATTTCTGGATCAATTTCCACAGCCCAGTTTCTAAAAAACCATAGTTTTGTCACATGCACTACGCTCCGTTCCTTGCCAGCCCAATTGGGATTTTAGGCACGATGACAGCAGTCCCCTGTGAGAAGAGTTCTACCGTCACATACCTCAAACCCTAGAGCATGGCCAGGATCCACAGGAAAGTGTGAAGGTGGCATTGGTACTCAATGAAGAGGTCTTAGGCTAAGGTGGAGGAGAGGAAGGTTATGGCTGGAGTCACAAGCCGTGCTCTCAGTGCAATTCATGCCAAACCCACCAGTTCCAGTGGCAGAGAGGATGGCTTGGCTCAGCATGGAAGGAGAAATGGTGTAACAAGAGCATGAAAAAGTATGAGAAACCCTGTATGAAGCCATGAGAAGCCATATAGGAAGCATTCCCTGAGGAAAGCTCTCCTCAAGGAAAAGCTAGAGGGTTGCTAAGGGTGTGATGAGGCTTTCACTATTTCAACCAAGACTAAGGGAGAATGCAAGCCCACAGTAATGTAAAGGTCTGGCCTATGGCTTGGGTTTCATGGACAGAGTAACACAGCTTTAGCCCAGCACTTGGACTCATCACCAGAACCATAAGCTAAGAAGAAATCAGTTCTATCAACTGAAAAACACTTCTACCAACTGCATTACCCTTATTTCCATATAAAATGAGTGGTCTTCAGCCTTTCCCAGGCACTTCATTCACACCAGTTTGAAATAACATAAGCCTAGTGATTACTCCAGCAATGGCCCCTAGGTACAGGAGGCTGCTGAAGCCTCAGTTCCTAAGTCTGAAAATGTCAAGGTCTCACAGAAAACTGGAAAGGCTGGGGCCTGGAAAGGCAGAGGTTAAAAAGCCAGAACTGTCTTATTCTCATGTGGATGGACACATGATCCTGGCCATGCTGTCCCCCTTAGTTGCATCACACGTGTAATCAGGTAATGCCTTTGGTAAAGTTTGGGTTGGGATTTTTTTTGGGGGGGTGTTTTGTTTTGGGGTTTTTTTGGGTTTTTTTGTTTGGTCTTGGGGTTGATTTTTTAGAGGAGGAAGGGTTACGGTTGAGGGTTTTTGCCTTTTTTAAGTTTAGGCCTTCAAGTATCTGAAGGGGACTACAGGGATGCTGGAGAGGGACTCTTCATCAGCGACTGTAGTGATACAACAAGGTGAAATGGGTTTAAAATGAAACAGGGGAAGTTCAGGTTAGATAGAAGGAAGAAGTTCTTTACGATGAGGGCAGTGAGGCACTGGAATGGGTTGCCCAGAGAAGTGGTGAATGCTCCATCCCCAACAGTGTTCAAGGCCAGGTTGGACAGAGCCTTGGGTGCCATGGTTTAGTGTGGGGTGTCCCTGCCCATGGCAGGGGGG
>JBCJKH010059920.1:0-14053 GCA_039877255.1 Loriculus beryllinus | reverse complement strand
CAACCCATTCCAGTGCCTCACCACCCTCACAGTAAAGAATTTCTTCCTTATATCCAATCTAAACCTCCCCTGTTTAAATTTGAACCCGTTACCCCTTGTCCTGTCACTACAGTCGCTAATGAAGAGTCCCTCCCCAGCATCCCTATAGGTCCCCTTCACATACTGGAAGGCTGATATGAGGTTCAGCTGGTTCATGCCTGCAGCAGGTGAAGTCTGCTGGACAAGAGTTTGTTGCCTCCGAAAGCTTCCTCTGTTATTCTTTTAATTTGATTCCCATTTTCAGGAAGGATGCAGAGCCTGCCCTCCGTTGCGTGCTCTCCTTCGGTGTTTCTGCTTCCTTCCCATAACTTGCCTTGGGCTCCTGCTAGATAGCAAGATGTTAAGAATCATCATCAACAGAAAAACAGTGTGCTCTTTTATTTTATTTACACAGCTGCCATAAATTTTGTTATGCCTATGTCCTCTGTCTCTTCCTCTCTCAGTGGGTCAGAGAGAGAAGAATGGGCTTTTTAGCATTTGTGTTTACTTTTATTGCTCTTTAAAATATTTTATGGCTTTTTAACAGAGTGGCACAATAATATTAAAATAACATGGGAAAAAAAAGGTACAGAAAATGTATTAAGGCATCATTGAAATGGATTTAACACTTCAAATACCCCTTCAAAGTGGCACCATGTCCTTGCTTTGAAGTGAAGCAATAAATTCACTTTATAATTCTTTATTAGAGGTTTTATTGGAATTTAGACTGCGTATACTAAACAAAATGTCAGTTATCTATAAACAAATACTTGCCTACAACTTGGATGTAAGACAAGATATTATACATTACAATCAATTTATATTACAGTAGACAACAGAGATTTTGTCAAGATCCACCCCCATGCTTAGCACTCTATCTGTCTGTATTAAAAGTCAGCTTTACTCTCAAAAATAAGCAGTCAGATGGTGTCAGATGGAGAAATAGTTGAGACGATTTGCTTCAGGTTGTACAGCAAGGCCATGGCTGCTGAGCATTCCTTTGGTACACCCAGCACTGCTCTCCGTGGGCTTGCATGCCTTTCACAAGATCACACAACATATTACCCTAAGCAAGAGTTGCGATACACTGATAGTCTTATCTTGCCAATGGCTGGAATTAAAACTATGTAGTGTGCAGATACAGGAGATTATCAGAGAAAGAGCAGACAAAACAAGAGGGAGAGAGGAACAAGATGCAGGCAAGGGACTGGCACAAGGGAGGGATCCATCTCAGGGCAAGCACGCAGTACAGGAAGGTAGAGTTTGGATCCTTTGTTATAAAATCAGCCACATATGCACCTTTTTACTGCTTTTGTGCTAAATCATGTCCTGAGAAGCACTGAGAGCCAGCAGCATCCTAAAGGACAAGGCCAGGAGAGTGTTTCCCTAGATACCCAGCAATACGGTGGCATGCAGAGACTCTCCCTCTTCCTCAGTGAGGAGGATGAGGATGACCACATCTCAAACAAATCCCTTAGCTTGCTCAGTGCTGATCATTTTCCTTCCCATTCCCTTTGCATTTGCAAAGCTCATCAAGAAACCGGTGAATTAGGAAGTGGGGAAAGATGATTATGCCAACATATGTTGTTTATACGACATAAATAACCACCATCAGGGTTGTCACAAAGGAGGCTGCCACTGGGGAGTCACGATGGGAGGACACCAAATGGTAATTGTGGCACTTGAAGCAGTGACAAGCTCCCAGTAGCCTCGAGAGAGATAAATCTTCTGCTGCCTGCTCCTACTTGAAGTTATGGCATCTTGGATTTCAGGAGCTTCCACTCTTCTGCATGATCCAACAAACATCCTATTTCGGTGAATAAATAACTCTTTGAAATATGCCTTCCCTGTTGTGGCACCCGTCCCAAGGAGCGCCTGCTCAACTCTTTGGCATTGCATAACATGCACAATCCAGAGCTACTTTTTTCTTGACCAGCAGAATAATTATCTCTTCAAAGGGTCGACTCCTCATGCCTGAGTTCATCAAGCTGTCACTCAAGAAAATCAAATCTCTGGACAGGCACTGTACCCTCCCATGAGCTCTCCAGTTTCCCCCAGTCCATAGGCTTGAACAGAAGCTGTTTGACTCCGTTGGCCGCTGGCCTGGAGGGGGCCACCGGTTCGTGCTCATAAACAAACCTCTTTGCAAGGTCAGCTCCTTTACAGCTGCCCCTCGCCCTCCTTTGAAGCTTGGTGTGTCAGAAAGCTCAGCATCGCTGTCACAGTGTGCAAGGGTGAAGGTTTTTATTGTGTTAAAGGACTGAAGCTGAGAGCGTTTCTCCTGGCACTTCTTCTTGTTCACTACAAACCTCTGATCCCAGATCCTGGCTCCCAGGACAAAACAGGATTGTGCTTAACTTGAACCGGTGTGCACAGGGGTGGGTTTGCTTTGAAGGTGCCTTTTCCAGTGCAGATCAGAGCCAGGTTCACCAGTGGTGTAAATCAATGGCACTTTTACAAAGTCATGTGTTACCAGTCAGACTATGTCTGATTTACCACCCCGAGCATCTGTCTGTCTGGCTAGAATCAGAAACACTGGGAATGCGCTGCCTTTACCCTGCCACACCAATAATACCCTGATTAAGTTATAAATTTGCTACTAAAACCCCATTGTCATGTTCAAGTTATGCAGGGTGAACACAATATCACACTACAAGGTAACAGGAGGAGATTAAATATTCGAGCCAAATCAGTTACAGATTTATTCCATAAACTTCTCACAATTTCATTGTATTTTTCCCTCCTTTGATGAATGGATTTTCCCAAGTATGACAGATTTATTTTTTGTGGCAGGTAGTTTTTGCTGTTGCCACACTTTATGCCAGTTTTCCATTAAATCCTGAGGAACCAGATGAGGTGAGAAGTAAGTTTGCTTGTAGCTGCAATTTGATTTAGGTACATGCAGTTCCTATTTGAAAGCTTTTTTCAAACGACACAAGGACTCTGTTTTGAAAGCTTTTGTACGGCTGTTTGGAAACACTGATGTTTTCAGGAAAAGGAAGAAATCCAAAGGAAATGATAGGATCTGTAAAATAGTATTTAAAAATTAAAATTTAAAAAAGAGCCTGTTCTAAACATCACCTTTAAATTGGAGATTTTCTAAAAGATCGTGGAATATTTACATGTAGTTAAAGGGGTTTTCTTGTGAAGACCTGTGGAGTATTTATAGATTACCAAAAGGAATTTCACTCAATATACTCAGACTGGCTTTAGGTTTCCTCAGATTTCTTTGGAGATTTCCAAACCTATAAATGCTGTAAATATGATCAGACATTGCTCTGTCTGAATTCTGTTAAACTGACACTTCTTTTTTTTTCCCTTAAAAAAATACGATCCATGGTTTATTTTGCTTGACCCATATTTGATATTTAAGGAAATTAAATAAATCTCACATTGAGTCTCCCAAAATAATACAGGGTGTCCATTAACACGTGTTAAAATTAATGAAAGCTTGGTGGTGAACATATAAATAGCACAGCTGCCAGGCTGTTTAGTAAAAGTAGAGTTGAGCTCTCCCTGCTGTAAAGTGTGCAGAGCAGATTCACAGAGATAATATTGGTTGCTATTTGTAATTGCTCTTTTGTTCTTTCTGCTTTATGGGCTCTTTGGTTACGAACTGGCTACGCCATGTGGTACTGCATCAATATCCTATAGTTCTGCTAGGAAGCTTGCAAGTGGTTCAGTATTTTCACATTCAGCTCTATCAGGAAACAATGGGTCCTTGTGTCTGCACCCTTGCACAGCAGTATCTTGGTATAACTGCACCATGTCGAGTGGGGAGACTTCCCATGCATAGTCCCCCTTGGCAAATGTAGGCAGCGAGCGATGTACTGAGTTAAGGAAGGGGGATGGAATTAATCTAGCACTTTTGAACATCCTAAACCAGGGATTTTGATCCAGTTTTTTGTTGTCCATCTCATTTTCCTCTACTATTAGAGTTCCTAATTTCTTTTCCCCTAAAATGGCAGCTCTCTTCCATTCTCACCTCCAGGAACTTTTATGAGGCCGACCATAATTACATGGCACAGCATCATGGTTCTTCAGTGTCAAGTTTATTAACCACTGACTTATGCCTGGCTTTACTAGCAAAAATGACATCAGAATCTTGCCCTCTGCTTTGGTTTTGCTCTGTTGTTTAATAAAAAGCATGGCAGCATTGACATGAGCTTAGCAAGGTGGTGCTTCAAAAGCCATCACAAAGTCACCTTACCCCAAATCTCCACTCACACCGTGGCTCCAGACAAAGCCACCTTAAAGCAAGGCTGTGGTTAAATAAGTACTGCAGTCATGATGCTGAAGAACATCTAAGTGTTCTCTCATCAACCAATGTACTCACACTGCAGCTCCAGGAGCTCGCAGCATGTCCCAGGGAAGTCTTTGTGCCCCTTTTGGACTGGTCTCCCTATCCCCCTGAGAAACCCCCCATGGAGGCAGTGTGCATCCATTACTCAATACCTCACGGCATCATCACCCCTCCTGGTGCTTGCAGACAGCCGTCCTTGTGGCAGTAAGGCAGTATCAGGGGAGCAGAGGCCAATGTTTTGATTGAATATACAGATAAAAGTCTTGAAATGGATCCTCCTTCCCATTAGGAAGCTGTCGAGAAGATTAAAACGTTCAATGTGATCTCATATGAGGTCAGAAAGTTAATCCCCCTCCCTAAAAAATATTACACCTTATAAAGAAATAGTCAAAAGCAGTGTGGGAGTTTTCTACAGAAAGTATCAATAGACATCAAGCAAGCACATGCATCCCCTGCAAAGGTGGTGTTCATCTGAAAACATTTTCCTTACCACCTCCCCCCCAATCCCAATTAAGCTTGGAGACATTTTTCCATCAGCCCTTACCAAAAAGCATCAAAAGCTTGTTCCAAAATCCACTGACATCATAGGGAGCCTTTCCAAAGGCTAATGGGCTTTGGGATCAGGCCCCTGGGTTTTATTCCAAGCATTCACAACAGTGAGCTTAAATTGGTCCGTGCGCGCCCAGGAAGATTTTCCAACATTACGTTCATTTGGGACAAAGTTCCCCTCATGCGGTGGAACCCACGTAAATCACATCAATAACTTGAAAGGGGACGTGGGAAGGGCCAGGCCAGCTGAGCAGGAGTGGATTTCATCTTACACTAGCTCTTATCTGCATGGATGAGGGGAGGGACACCCGTGCCAAGCAGCTGCCAAAGAAAGGGTGCTGGTGGCATCATGTTGAGGTGACAGCAGTGGTGACGTTGCCCATAAAGAACTGAGAAGATTGCAAGTGAGATGGTGGGGAAAGCCCATGGAAGAAAGTTCACAGAGGGTCTGTGCTCTGCACAGCAGTTTTGCCACTGTTCATGAAAGAAGTTGTGTGGAGAGGATGGATCTGAATATTTCTGTGCCTTCCTCTTGGTGGTATTCATCCATCCAGTGTTAGACATTAATCTCCGCTTAATTGACTAGACACACGGTATGTGGATATGATTCTAATTAGCTCACTTCAGGTTACACATTGATTTTGTGTGCACTGCCTTTTGGAGCTGTGAAGCAGCTTGGTTTTTGAGGAGGACATAAAAGAGAGAGGGGCAGGGGGAGTGTTAGTTGCAGCTATAAATTTTACAGTTCACTGGAAACCACATTAAATGGCAACATCAGTTTATAGATCAACTCTGCAACTGCTTGGTCGTTAAAGTGGTGGTGGTAGATTATTGTGTTGTAGCCTTGTAAAATATGGGCACCGTATTTGCTGGGAGAGAACTTAAAAAGAACAATAAAAGCCTCCAATGTCTTTGATTTCTCATTTTCTCTTACATTACAGTAGGCAATATGATACGATCTGTGTGTGAGTTTTTCTGGGGTGTGAGCATTTGCAAGGCTTTTCTTTTATGCTCCCGAGGGCAAAGCTAATGAATCTTTCAGATTTAAGGTTATACTGGCTTTGCATCACTCTTTGCCTGGACCAGACATGGAGTATATGGCCATCAGTGGTACCCGTGCTTGACTGGCCCTTTAGAGAAGAAAGAGCATCATGTTCCTATTCCGGCTCAGCCTGACCCAAGGACAAAATTCACGTGCAGAAATGAAACTTGGAAGTGATAAAACCTGGAATCTCTTCCCAGACAGTGCCTAATCTCTGCCTGTCTTCTGCAATTGTAGACATTTATTTTGGACTATGAAGAGCTTCTTTCGAATGTTTGGCCCCCGCTAAAGACGCTGAACTTGTTGGAAAATTCCAGCCACAATGTGCTGCCTGATGACCAATATATTTTGCATTCATTTTTTCCTCCCTTATCAGAATGAGAGAGCAGTTGGTGCAACGTTCAGTGGAGGGATTAGGGTTAATCGCGTTTGTGTCTACACGTGGCACAAAGTCTCTTTCAATCAAGGAACAGTAAGCGCTGCCTCACCAGAGGCCTGGCTGATCAGAAAGCTTTCCTTTAAAAAAGAGGATATTTCCAACTTTAAAATGCAATATTGTCAAGTGAAATTAATTAGCTTTATTGCAGAGGAGACAAATGGGAATACTCTCAGTAATGTACTTTTGCAGACTAAGAAACTAATTGTGTGAAGTGAAACATTTTATGAAGAGCTACTGCTACTACTCACCATGCTTTAGGGAATTTCTCTGGATAAAATCCCACTCCCTTCGTGGAGGATAACCCAAAGATGAGATGAAGCACATGGCTGTTGTGAGCTGTTGTGGTGGGTCCAAGCGCAGACAGAAAACCAAATACATCCCCACCTTGTTTACTGTTGATGCAGGCTTAAAGATGGATGGGTGTGAGGCTTATGACTGTCTTTTTGGCCCTGTAAAGGCTGGACCACCGAGGCCACTGGTTAAATCTCTGCTGCAGGAAGAACAAGTACTGGTCTGAATCAGATCCAGTTTGGTGGTGGTGGCAGTCATCACCACAGGGCTGCCAAACTTTGCTTGTTGAGTGAGTCAGTGGGGTTGACCTTCCCACTCACTTTCTCAGGGGCAGAAAAGGATTGATTCTGGGTGTGGTTTTGGCAATGTCAGCAGAACTCACATGGCCACATGTGAGACCTCAGTGCACTTTTGGCTCAGGAACCAGAAGAACAGCAAAGAGCTTTCGAGGATGTGTAAAGTACTTCTTCTGTCCCTTTCCTATGAATGACAAGAGCTTTTGTTGCCTTCGTTTCAAATGTGATACAGTTTTGCGAATGCTAAAGCCACTTTAAAAATAGCTTAAACAGAATTTGGTAAAAGTGATTGATGCTCCTGTCAAGTTTGTTTGGTTGCTTCCTAATGGAAAGATTGTGAAGGGTGTTAGTAACTCTGCCTCTGAGTAACCCAGCAAACTACACAGTTACAATTTCCTTAAGGAAGAAAAAGGGAAAGCTGCTGTTTATCCAACACAAAGGGAAAGGGCAACGCATCTCTGCTTGAGATGTGTACTAACATTACATGACCTGACTGCTCTCAGTGAAGGACCAGGCTGTTTTCCTGACTTTGTAGTTACTGTCCCTAATGAGGGGGAGTTTTGCTTGCTTAAAGGTAGCATAAAGACTGAAGACCCCTTCTTCCACCAGGCTGCATCCTATTTATGGCACTTTGACATACAGAACTGCTCTAACCCAGCCAGAGATCATCCGTGTTGATGCAAGAGCAACTGCTGGTTTCTATAAGATGTCATGACCAGATCATGGTCCTGGGGAACCTCATGGTGGGAGAATGAGTGTGGTATGTCATTAGTGCTTTGATATTTCAACAGCGGATCACCAGGGACCTTCTGTCAGTGGGACAAAGATGAAAGGTCTGGCAGGAGCTTATCTCAGCCAGGGTAGCAGCATAGGCCAAGGCATGTTATGCTGTCCTGCTGCAAGGAAAGTCATTCATGAATTGGCCTTTGGAGACAAGCAGCTCCGTATCTCTTTGATGACAAATGCTTTAAAGTGCCTGTACAGTTCAATCTTGTCATTATTTGGGTGTTGTTCTGTTTATTGCCCTGTTTTTAAAAATAAAGACCTTGTCAGGAAGAAGTTGTAACACGCCCCATGGAAGACATTATTTTCAGTTTAAAATTTCCTATGTCCCCAGCTAAAAATGTGAATCAGAGATAAAGTCTGACACGTTCTCACCATTTGTCTCTTTGGCAAAAGGAAAAGAGGGGTCAGTCAGTTCTGGGTCTGACGTACAGGATGCCACTTGAGCCGTCATACTTGATAACTTCAACTTGAACTTGTCCACTTATGTAAATGGGGATGATTTATAACTGATTTATAACTTTGCAATACAGAGAGCTTTGTGTGATTTTCTGTGTGGTAATAAACTGCTTTGCTATAATGGCATTAAACACGCAAGTTTTTACTTGCCAGTTGTTTAGCACCAGGCACTAAGGTGTTAAGGTCTAAAAGAGCCCTGAGGGTGCACACAGCATGATTCAGGCATGGCATCTTTGTGACAGTGGGAGTTTAGTGGGGTTTGGGAGTGATTTGTAGTAAAAGTTCTGATCCCTAGTATGGAAAAAAATCCTTCCAAATCCCCAAAGAAAGCTGCAAAGTCAGGGTCTCAAGTTTCCTCCCCCTTTAAAGTCATCATAAAGAATTAAAAAAGAAAATCAACTTTTGCTAGATACCACACAACTACTACTAAAGTCTAAGGAAGTGCTGTCCAAACTCCAGTTTCTTGGGATTTTCATGTGGTTCCTCTGACAGATTCAGCTACAGTTAGACTATTTATGTCTCCTTGCAGCTCAGTAAGCCTGCAGCCGCCAGCAACACAATCTCCTGTAATTCAAAGAGCACAAATCAGCATGGATAATCCAAATCACACTACCAAATGGCTGGTTGTGAGCCCATCCTGGATCTGGATTTCAGTTGCAAGGCTGGGCAATCCATTACTAGAACAGTGTTATTCTGGCCACGGACAACTGTACTGCAGTAAATCTCTGCGATCTTTCCCTCCACTCTGACACTGCCATAGCACAGAGGAGATTACATCATCTGGTAGAGTTTTGAAGGAAGGAGAAGTGAAGTTTCCTCCAAAGCTTCAGCCCACATCTTATGGCATGGAAGATGATGCTCAAGGTCTGCCAGCTCATGGTTGTTTTAGAAATCCATGGATTTCAAAGGTTGAGACCATTTATAGATGCTGGTTCTGGGAGTGCACTGACAATGCTTTTTGTGTTAGTCAGAGAAGAAATGCATTATTCCTGCAAACCATCTCTGATTTTTGTTTGTTTGTTTTTAACTTCATTTATTACATATAATTTCACGTTACATGACTGCAAAACAAAGCTCTTTCAACCTTTATTTTACTAAGGATGTGTTTGGCTGGATTTGAGAGGCTTCAGATGGCATGAGAAGAAACAGATGAGGTAACTGGAAAAAAACAGGAATTAGCTCTCATTCTTCAGATGATCTTGCTGTAAAATTAAACCATCAAAAATAACACTTCCCAGTTCCTCAGAGCTGTGCTTTGTGTTTAAAGAGTTGGGGTCATTTTATGTCTTACCTTGCCATACAGGACTATCCTGTAACTCCATTTCTACATGATAATGAACTACTTGTTTGAGGCAGGCCAAGACTGACTGACAGGAACAGCAACATGGGCTGGAGAATGAACAGAAAGCAGTGAGTAATACTGTAGGATGTGTCTTGATGGACTGTAGCCTGTTCTGGCTGGGTGTGCCACACACCATTTCATTATGTTTTCCCCCAAAATAATGGAATGCCATGAAACATCCATTGAAATTATGAGCAACCACCAAACTTCCTGCCTTGCATGAGTTTCTTGATCATCTCACCCTGGTGAATTCTCCTACAGCTGCTAAAGATGAAAAGTGCATGTGTTTATAATTGTTTGGGTTGCTTAAAAGCGAACAAGTGACTGGCTGCACCAGCTCATACACACAGATGCCTCTGGGCAGCCTGACAGGTTCCACGTCTACTACTGCAGTGCCAAGAGCTTGGCACGTACTCTTCGGGACCATGCTTAGTGGTTAGTAGCAGATGATATTGTCCAGCACCCCATCTTTATGCCCCACTGTTGCACATGTAGCTGAGATACTGCAAGAGGTACACTTGGATATATCCTACCCATCTGCTTTATAGGGAAAATATGTTCTGAATTGTATGAGTAAGGAGGGGAAAAAAATAAAACCAACCCAACTCTGTGATTTCCTGGCTCTATTCTGTGTCTTAGCTCCTTATTTTGACTCCATTGTCCCCATCTTTCACTTGCCCCTTTCAACCAAGAACGCACGCAGGGGTTATTTGGAATCAGGATGTGAGTCTTATATCGGAATGATTAATTATTCAGAAATGTTCTGTTTATAATAAAACTCCCTTACAGTGCTTGGACTGTATCAAGACAGCTTAGAGCTGGCGCAAATGAGAGTTGTTCCCAGTTCTAAGGTCTATTAGTAGTGCCAAAGAAATGCAAAGGAGGCTCATAGCACCTATGTACTTATTATTCATCTTCTACGTGCTTATTATATAGGCATGCATGAGATAAATAGACAGATAGATTTACATAGCACAGTGTTCAAGCTGTGCCAAAGAAATAAAATTCTATCCCTGGAGAGTTGAACTGTGAAGGCAAATAGGGGCTAGCAATGAAATCACAGATTATGATCACAGCTAAATGGCTTCTTTGAGCAAGAAGATGAGTTGGCGTATTTTCCCTTGGAGGCTGCTTCTGATATGCATGACATTATAAGTAAAGAGGCATGAACCAGATGCCAAGGATGTGAGCCAAAGCTGATAAAAGCCAGTGGGAGTCCTTCAGTGTCAATAAGCTTCTGAACAGGTCTGTGGTGCCACAAGCTGTCTGAGAGGAGATCCTGCAGCCTGGGATCCCAAATATCCCCTAGACACCACTGTGGCTTCCTCACCACAGGGTTTGGACACTTCATGCGTTGCCCTTAGCAATCTTCATCATCCCCGTAAGGAAGTATTGTCATTTCTGTGTTACCAACAGGTAGCACAGGTTTAGCAGGATGGCTTCTTATGATGCCTCAGATGAAAAGCAATTGGATTAGGAGGAACTGTGAATGCCTGATTTCAGGGTGCTCTGGCCTGGGGGCTCTAGAAGGAACCGTTGTGTTAACATAATCTCCGTGCAATGTGGCTGGCAGAAAGTCATGCAGTGATTTCATGATATCCCTATTTGTGTTGTAACCCCTAATTGTACAACATCAATATCTGAGGATCAGGTCTCCTCCTAAGTGTAAACCAGACCACACCTAGTGAAGGCAAACATATTCTCTAGCATTCACCGGGTGGCAGTTTCTATTAACCAGATCCATCTTGAAGTCCAATTGCTTCCACATAGTCACTTCCCAGAAAGTTGGTGAGGTATTAGATAAAGAGCTCATTTCAGAGCTATATTAATTTTCATTAGGGATTTTATAGTAAATTCCTTCCATGAGAAAGGTAAGCAGGGGCTTTTTTTGTTAAAGACTGTAGCTCAAAAAGCCTCTTTGCTTTTGGGAATAGGTGGCGTTCCTTTCCTTACTCATCCATGGAGTTTTCCAGCCAAGAACCGGGACACAAGAAGCCAAGGAAAGGAGTCCACCCAAATAAACTAATGTCATGTCATCGGGAAACAGTGGAAAATGTTCTGGAAGTACTCTCACTGTGTATTGTCCAGAAGCAGGGCTTTTTCATGGAGGATGTTATCACTACTAAAGAGCTTTAGTAGGTCTTCTTTTCTGGTTCCTCCTTTTCCCTTTCTGCTGTGTTCCCTGCCACCAAGGTGTGGGCTCCTGGAGTTAGAAAGATGAATAGCAATATATCTTCATTTCTGGAAAAAAGATAAATAAAGTCATGGCCACTGCAAGAAGATTTTGCTACTTCTAGCATGTTGGGGTAAACCCATGGACCTTAAAGCCATTCTTTAGTTGGTGGAGCTCCTTGTATGTTTATGTAGTTGTGGGCAGAAATTACACCCTATCCTTCTTGTGCCACATTTGCTCCTTAAAGCAATGTTTTCTTTCTTTCTGCTGCTCATGTCCTTTATGTTAGATATTGTGCTCTTATATTTCATTTTATTTTTCATGTATTCATTTATTCAGTACATTTTAATTTTAGTAGGCTACCGGTACCACAGGTTTTAAGTTTCATCTTGTAAGAAAAGCTGTATATTCCCTGGTCTCCCTAGCTGCCCTTTTCCTGCTTTTCTTCTGGATGGGATTTGCCTGGAAGGTGAACAGCAGTGTATACCGGATCCCCGATGGGATCTTATCAATGCCTCTTGCAAAGGCTTCCCTTCTCCCTTGTGCCCGCTCAGTCCCTCTTGCCAGGATCAGATCTGCTTTATTTAAGATCTCACTGGTGCTATCAAGTCATCCTGTGATTAATTAGCACAGCTGGGTCTTTCCTTCTTTGCCATTTCCCCCTGGTGACCCAACTTTACCAGGCTGCCTGGCTCTGCTGTAGAAGGGCACAGCTCCAGTTTGGGCTCAATTCTTGCCATTCCGGAACTTCTGGCAACCTGGTATCACCCCGTGGCTACTCCACATCCCTGTAAACAGGAAAATCTGGGATCCCCCAGGACTGATAGAAAACCAGGGGCTTCTCCTGTGTTTTCACAAAGGTCCCTGAAACAGATGCAGTTCTGGAAAACAGTTGAGTCTGACAGATCTCCAGCCTTAGACAAAAAGCCATTTGGTCAGAGTATGATCATGCAGCTGCATTCAGGACACAGCTTGCTGATTTTATGGATACACATATATCTTTTAGGACTAGAAATCAGCATTGTTTTTGTCTTCATGTGTAATGTTTGACATATGGTGTAAATTTACTTTTACAACACACAGACATAAAAGCTACTGTGGCTTGGACTTAGAATTTATTGATTGTAGAAAACTGACTACCAGGTTTGTTGGTTAACATTTTTCTATGCAATGGGAAAAATGCAAGACAAAACCAAAGTATGTGAGGGCAAACTTTGCACTAGATAGAAACGATTCAGTCTTTTAAAATCTCACTGCTGTAACTAAATACTGAAATTGGTTTAGAGCAGATCCCTCCTGTAATTTTTTAAGGTGTCTTCAGTAACCATTGTAGATAGGTTCAATTAATAAGATTTCTTAAATAGATTTACATATGCCTAAGTGGTAAGTTATGAATTTAACAAGTATAGAGCAAGGTTTGCCTCTCCTCAGGTACAAAAATGCCATGAATTTGTTCATAAAAGCCTACACAAACATGCAATGGCAAACTCTGAAGTCTATGGGAGAGCAGCTTAATTAGGAGATACAGCCTGAGGCTTTTAGCTGTGGACAGATGGATTTGTGCTCCTACAAACTGCATGTTTATTGTGTGCTCATCACTTGTGCAGTTAATGGCATTCAGATTGTCCCCAGTAAAGACTGGGAGGACGCAAAATCCCTTTGCTTTCTTTGTCATTTTGTGGGTTTGATGCTCCTTTGGCTCAAACTTACTGATCTTTTCTAGCAAAACCTTGTAACTGTTGTTTACACATCAGTGTATAACGGACAGAACCTGGTCCCTTGTTGTTATCACGGCCTGGTTCATATAAAATTTTCTAGCCTGGCTTTATAATTCAAACCATTTTCATCCGGCATCGACACAAATAAGTGAGACAAAGCTACTGAGCAAGCCGTACATGCAGCTGAGAGAATGTGTTTGCCTTGAAAGTACCATTAAAGCAATTTCCCATAATGTCTGGCAGGGAGTAGGTTTCTTTTAATGATTTTATTAAAAAGTGAATTAAAGGGCAAAGGTTGCTTTCCTACAGCCCTTAATTTCCTGTTTCAGTGCCAAATGCTGTGCGTAGGAATTGCTGGGAGCAGAAGACGAGGGAGCTCTCCCGCAGGATCAGCCCCCAGCGAGGCAGTTGGGGCTTCAGCTCATGTGACCACGTACACATGCAAGCCTGTTATTTCACTGCAGTTTAACATCAGAAAACACAATGCCAGAAGCACAGTTATCAGTTACAGATACAAGCCTATGGAAGTTAGGGTGGTGAGGTGCTGGAATGGGCTGCCCAGAGAGGTTGTGAATGCTCCATCCCTGGCAGTGTTCAAGGCCAGGTTGGACAGAGCCTTGGGTGACATGGTTTAGTGTGA
>JBCJKH010059917.1:22187-37493 GCA_039877255.1 Loriculus beryllinus | reverse complement strand
AAGCTGCTCCAGTGGAAGGGGTCCCTGCCTGTGGCAGGGGTTGGAGCTGGAGGAGCTTTAAGGTCCCTTCCAACCCAGACTGTGCTGTGATTCCATGAATAACTTCAGCAAATGCTAGGAATGGTAATTTATAAATTGGTATACCTTTAGTTCCCAAAGAGGTTATTTTTTCTTGCCTTATGTTATTACCGATATAAATGCTTAGTTCAATATTTCCGTTGCAGGTTTTTCCAGTATGTTCTGTAATGAGTAAAATTCAAGTTATTTACTGGTGGATCTTGTGTCTTCTTGAAATGCACTTCTTTGCTGTATAAAAGCCTTCCAAGAATCTGAAGCATTCATTGTAGTTCCTATCTGGGTATTTGTTGTTCAGTGTTATAAATCAGTTGACTTGTCAACGCTGGGGACTTTCCTTAACTGGTGGTAGGAATTAAGTGCTATTCTGGCAGGCTGAACAGGCTCCGGTTATGTTTTATCTTGGATTTTTAAGAACATACTAGGCATCAGTACATAACTAATGGCAGAGTAACAATAGTTTCTTAAAGCCAAAGGCGTTTCTCCTCTAATACTTGTGGGCAGCTCAACAGTGAAAGGCTTCTCTTCTGAAGGCATCAAGAGGCTGCATGCTCTGCTGTAACGCTTTTGCAAAGGGGTTTTGGAGCTTTAGAGACTTTGGATTTGCAATGGTAAAATAATACAAACTAATGAGGCTGCCAATCATAATCTGAGATAGTTAGAATAATACTACTTTCAGTATTTTTGGGTCATGTGTTTATTTCCATTAGCTTGACACAGGACTTAGGCATGAGGTTGAGTGAGTCACTGCTGCGATACAGGAGCAGTAGCTGGCCTTGAAGAGTGTCACTTGTTATTTATGATTTACTGGGGTTTGAGTCACAGGTTTGAAGCCAGTGACACAGACTTTGACAATGTACAATCTGGCAATGTAGTGTACTTTGAAAGCAGGATATTCCGAGTGGGTGCTAGTGGATTTGGGCAGTGAGAGCAGAATGGAATTAACAACATACTCCTTTTTTTAAAAAAAAAAAAGATAACTTATTAAGAAAGCATATGCATCACAAAAAATGATAGCAAAATCAGATTAATTCTTAAATGCTATTCCTGAATAGTGTGGACCTGCACTTCTTTCTCATTTATTGGTCATTTCAGTCCTGTTTGCCACAGTCTGGGTTCTGACTTCTTCCAGGGTGAGCCGAAGAGCTCTGTGTGGTGCAGCTGAACAAGGGAGGCTGAAGGAAGCCTTTGTTTCACTCGTGGTGATCTCTAGTTTTGCTCACTGCTGTTTTCCAAGGAGCAGAGGTTGGAGCCCTGCTCATGTACTTGGCTTTGGGGAGAGCGTTTCTTTTGTGGCCCAGGATTTTGAAGCGCCCTGCCTCAGATCATGTCCCTGATCAGGATTTTGCCACTGCGCAGCTGATCACTAGGATTTTGTTAAGAGGGGTGAACAAAGGGGTAGCATTCCCATAAAAGAGCTTATCAGTTAGTAAGTTCTACTTGATGCAGCTTCCAGAGGAGATGGTGAGGAAGGTTTCAGCCGCACTGTAATTCCCATGCTCTTCTTCCCCTAACCCTCATGAAGATTGAATTTACACTTGCTTCTGTGCTTACATATTCTAGCAACTGGTTTTGCACTTTGCATTCATTGAGGAGGGTAGGCAGGGCAGACCAGACTGCAGCAGCCTTTTCATGTTACCTTTATTCCAGCAGGTTTGTTAGCGTTTCCTACAGATATGAACTAAATAGAAACCATGGTTTGTATGTCTTCGTAGTATTAAAATAAGCTATTGAGTCATTTGTGTCACTCAAATGTTTGGTAGTAACTTTCTGCATATGCTTATATTCTGAAAATATATCTGGAGTAAATTGTAGAGCTGCTTTTACTCGGGTGACAGTATTAAAATGGAGAAAAAGTTGAAAAGAACAGATGCTTGGAACAAGTTCTGTGGAAGCATAGGCTGTGAGGGTGGTTTAAATGATGCTTCTTGGTTCATGGTTTTGCTTTGTGGCTCGAAGCCAAGCCCACTCAGAAGTTTTGGGTAGGTTTCTCAGTAAAGCCAGACAAATTTCCACTTAGCTTTGATGTTCACCTGTTCTCAGTACATGGTTTCCTTCAAGATAAGGCAGTGATTTTTTTCCAGGAATGGAGATTAATAAAAAGGCAAATCAGACATTTTTACCAGCACTTGACATTTTAACTTTTCCGGGAAATTGAGGGGGCTGGAATCGCTGTCTGCGTCACTGAGTAGGAGTAGAGGGGAGAACTTTAAACTCACTTAATTGAATGCTCTCTAAATCATGACATTTGTACAATGAGTAATTTTTTTAAAGCTCAGGCTACAAAGCAGTTTGCCTTTGTTGTTTCTTGTCTGGAAAGAGCGATTTTGAAGTAGAAATACCAGTAGAAATTCTTGAAAGTGGACTATGTTTAGTACCGTGTTTGGTCTTGTGAGGCAGAAGTAGCCCAGAGCTGAGTATTCTCACCTAAATGATGCAAAGTGAATTAAATAGATAACCAGAGGAGAATGTAATGTCTCTTACTGGACAGGTAGATTTAGCTGCCTTTCAAATACCTGTCCCTTATTGCAGATGCTGATAGTTTCTTTAGGCAGCTTTGGGAATTCTTCCCTTATTTAGAAGTAATCAAGAGTTTTACAATCCTGTATCTTAACCTGTGTCTTTCCTCTTCTGGCCAGTCGGCTTTATCAGTGCAGTTATCCAGGAGGCAGTGGGTTTACTCTTCATCCATTTTCAGCCAGCAAAGTTCAGGAATAATCTGACTTCTAAAACTAAGCTAGCAGTGACAATGAAATGAAGAGTTTATCACAAACAATGTGCATCAGTCTTTTATTCTGCACAACGTTGTTACTACTGGGGTGTTCGGAAGAGATCTCTAAAACATTTTGTGTTTAATGGCTTTCCACAATAATAAAGTGCTACAAGGAAAAGCATCCTCGGTTTTGGGTGTTAGGGAAATGTGATTTTCTTCATGCTAATCTGAATCTGAGCTGAAACTTATCAGTAAGAAAACAGGCTAGATGTGGGTGGAGGCTCAAGGAGTTAAAATAGGCAAGTGCTTGGAACTTAATAGGTTATCATGCTGTTTGATGTGTGCTGTTTGAAGTAATTTTCCCTTCTTCCAGCGTGGTGTCTTCCTGGTTGTGCGATGCGTTGGTTCAGGGAATTGCCTGAGACTGAAAAAGGGGAGTACATTAGTAAGCTCAATGGGGTACAAGTACGTGTACCTGCAAACACAAGGAGCCATATGCATTTTTAAACTGCTGAAATGTAAGCAGGTGGTACCTTTGCAACGCAGCTTCTGTTGTGCTTCTCTCTTAAACAGTGCTGGTTTTGTCTTCCACAGGACCCGTCGGGGCCCAGCCCCTCCTCATGGTGCCCAGACGTCCCGGCTATGGCACCATGGGCAAACCCATTAAACTGCTGGCCAACTGCTTCCAAGTTGAAATCCCAAAGATTGATGTCTACCTCTATGAGGTGGATATCAAACCAGATAAGTGTCCTCGGAGGGTGAACAGGTAAGAAGATGGGTTTTGCATTGAAATGTTTAAGCAGCAAACTGATGTTCCCTTTGTTAATAGATATTTCATGCAATCAGTATATTTGAAATGGTCAGACATGGTTTCAACTCCACCTGCATTCTGTCTCTGTTATAGCATTCCATATAACACATTGTATCTCATCTTATTTTCATGTCTGCAATGTATTAGGGTCAGTTAAATCCCATGCTAGGCCACTTTATGTCTAGATTGCTGGTTAAATGGAGAGAATATTGTCATGTTCTGTATCCCTGATCATTTAGTGATCCAACAAACTGCCAGTACAGCTGTTTATGTATGGTCTTTGTGTATTTTGTCTTAAACCTTACAAATTTTGGGAGCCAGAGAAACCTCAGAAAAAGGAGTTAACTGAAAACCTGACATTGGAGATACAATATTTCTTGCTTTCAAAAAGATTACAACATTTTGTATTTCCTGTATTGTGAAATCTGTTTCATCAGTGAAAGTTGAGGGTAGCTGAAAAGCAGCTTTTTCCTCTTTCATCTATAACTTTTTCTTTTACATTCTAACAATATCATCTCACATGGGCCTGATTTTGGCTGGTGATTATTTTTCCCCTGCATACTGCAGGTATAAAGGCTATTCAAATAGCTATGATTCATTAAAAGGAGAGTAATAAATTGTTAAAATTGGGATAGAATAGTTCTGTGTGAATTAATACTTAATATAATCTTACGGTTATCAAAGGTTCATTTTCTCCTGTATTGTTAAATGAAGGATGCTTGTGAAGCCATATCCATCACGACACAAGGAGAATATCAATTGCTCTGAACTTAGTGGTTTGTATGCCTGATTCTTTCCTAGTGTGGTCTTTTAATGAAGATCAGTATCATTTCACTTAAAATCGGTTATCTAAACCCATTTTTTTGTCTGTTGTATGGCCATGCTTGATTAAAATAGACTGAGGGAGACAAAGCTGTAAGAACTCCAGCAGTTGCAGTCTGTGAATCTGTGTAGTTGTTTCCGTAACAGTGGGAGAAATTACAGATGTTTGAAAAAAAGAGCGTTTGAAGTAAGTTGGTTTTAAAATGGCAACTCAATTTTATTTAAAGTATGCAGGGAAAAAAAATCCCTCTGTGGTGCCATTTGTAGGGTGATTTTCAGCTCGCATCCGAACCCAGAACTGCTGTTTGTCACAGCTTGCTTTGGTTGGTTATGGGTTAGATAAAGCCTGAAGTTTTCAGTTCATGTGGAGAGAGGCGAAAGCATTTGGTTTGAGTTTGTAAAGTAACTCTTTGTGAAATGCTGAGTGTTCCTGCTCACCTAAATAATGCTCATTTGCTGAAGAGCATGTTTACAGCTGATAAAACCTTTGCATGCCTTTTCTGAGTCTCGGATTGAGATTCTGAGTGTTTCTTTAGGCTTTTGTTAGGTCTTGTGAAAGTTGGTTGTTTCCCCAAAGTGCTTTTCATACACCAGAGTTAGTTTTAAGTGCTTTTTGAGGTTTCTTATTGTTAGATTTGGTTGCTGTAGCATAGGTGTAGCTCAGATGCACATGTAACTTTGTCCAGAAGCTCATCAACTTTCTATTCTACCACTGAAGATGTTGTCTTCCTTATTCATGTTATCAACTGGTAGAAGCAATCATCTGGTTTTTGTCAAGGTAAACTGAGAAAAGTGGTTGGATGCAGGCAGCAAACCTGCTATTTTCTTTATTGCCACCAGCTTATACCAAGGTGATTTAGGAGAATCTGTAATTATGTGCAAATTTGATGAGGCTTTTACTTGATTTTGAAGTAAAAACTCAGGTTAAGGATTTGAAGCCAAGACATTTTTAGGGTACCTCATTTTTGTATAGTGTGGGCAGAATTCATAACTTAATGGGAGGGCAGATGGACGTTACTAGGTAGACATAACAGTTTACTGCACCCATGAACTGGCAGAGCTTTCAGTCCTGAGTTTATACTGGTTTTTCATACCACTGTCTTGTGGTTTTCTTCCAAGGTAAGTGTGTCCTTGTTTCCTATAATAAAGGTTATATGAAGGTCGCAGTTCTAGGACTTTCTAAAATGATTTCAGTAACAATATTTCCCAGTATTTGAGCATTTGCATTGATTCTGATTTTATTCTTTAGTGTTTATCTGTGATTTTAATTGATGTGAACCCCCTTTTTGAAGCACCAGTGGGTGCTCTGTAATTCACTCAAGTAATGTTAGTTGAAATGAGCCAGTTCTGGTCTGATACTTCTTTGGAAACATCTTCAATGTAAATATCAACTTTTCCAGGGAGGTGGTGGACTCAATGGTGCAGCATTTTAAAGTGACAATATTTGGGGACCGTAGACCAGTTTATGATGGGAAAAGAAGCCTCTATACAGCCAACCCACTGCCTGTGGCCACTACTGGGGTAAGAACTAGAAACAAAAATATACTTGTAATAGCTTCATAGGAAAGAAAAAGCAACAAGCCCAACTTCCAGTATTGCTGAGTTCAGAAAAACTGGAATTGACTTACAGCATCTGTGTGGAAATGGAGTTCTTCTGATGTATTTCCTGCAACTACCAATGTATGCAAATGTGCATGCAATAGCTGCATTCAGAGAGAATTTAGCATCCTCTTTCTACAGCAAAGTCTATCAAATACTCAGTTTTAAAGACTAATACATTATCTTATGAAGTCTTATTAAAAAAACCAAACCACAGTTTCTCTGGGATGAAGAGTTTTCTGATTCAAGATGGCAAAAAGTTATGTGATCCTCTTCTGCTTGGTGAGGACCCACTTCTCTTCGTTTTGTGTATTTGATAACATACTTATATCAAATGTGCTGTGTCCTAAATACCTGAGGTTTTGAGGTCCTGGCCCAGTTTTGGAAGGAGTGGAATCTCAAGGCCATCAGGCTCAGATTAAGCAGCTGCCTTTTTTTTTCTCTCCCTCCCACACGCAGGTGGATTTGGATGTGACATTGCCAGGGGAAGGAGGAAAAGATCGTCCCTTCAAAGTGTCAATAAAGTTTGTTTCTCGGGTGAGCTGGCACTTGCTGCATGAAGTTTTGACAGGAAGAACCTTGCCTGAGCCTCTGGAACTAGACAAACCTATCAGCACTAACCCTGTTCATGCTGTCGATGTGGTGCTACGACACCTACCCTCCATGAAGTAGGTTCACTGTCTTCCTGCAGTCTGTCTATACCTGAAGTATCCCCAGTGGGAGACCTTCATCCCTGTTTCTTCACAGGTGAAAAGACAAAAATGATCATTCCCCTTATGCAGCACAGCTGGCTAGCTGGACTGACTGGGGGGATTAAAGCCAATTATGAATGAGTGTGTGTTTCTGTAGACATCTAGGCTCCAGAGCAGGTGATGTATTTGAACAGCTCAAGAAATAGGAGACACTTATAATAGGCCTTTAATTGAAATACTGAGGGGTTGTAGCACTGCTTTCATGTTTTCTGCTCAACTCGAGCCAAGTAGGGTGACTGGATGGCAATGACTGTCTGAAAGCACGAGTCTTTAATTCATCCGTAACACCCATCAATGGTGCATGCTTCTCATGTTTTAAATACACAGTTGAGACTAGATACCTGTCCTAACAAAGTCTGTGATTCTTTATCTCAGAACCCTGAAACGTTAGAGAAGGCCAAAGTGATTTTGCTTTATTTGGTCAGTGAAAGTTACTCTCAAAGCTCAGTTGCTGGCTTCACCTCCCACAATCCTGAGGGAACAGCAGAGGTGTTAATGAGGCATAAGGTTCCTTAGCAGTTGTTGTCTGAGAGAGAAGCAAGACTTTCCCTGGTTCTTTGTTTCCACCATAGTTATTCCATTTCTCAGAGTACATTTTAAAACAGAGATGTGAGGGTCAGTCCAGTGTGTACAATGCTGTTGTACAAAATCTGCTGTGATGGAGATCATACTTTCTTGAAGTGGAAGATCAGAAAAGGTAAGCTAACTTAGTCCTTGATTTGTTGTGAAAACTGAAGGTGGTTGCTAAAACCAGTAAATGTTTTGTCTCAATTTAAAACCACTGCAACAGGAACAGAGGCATTTGAAGTGTTATCATTTAAACTTGGTTCTCGGCACAGATATCTGGGGCACAAAATCCGCACCCAAAGTAACAGTGCTGCATATTCTAATCTTTATGATAGAACTTTTTATTTGGAAAGCCATAACATGACCATGTGCTCCTCTTTTTCACCAGGTATACCCCTGTGGGCCGCTCCTTTTTCTCAGCTCCAGAAGGCTATGATCACCCCTTGGGTGGGGGTAGGGAGGTCTGGTTTGGATTCCATCAGTCTGTTCGGCCTGCCATGTGGAAGATGATGCTCAATATTGATGGTAAGTTGGGATTCAGGGTTAGGAATAAAGGTAATAGTGACCATGCCCTTAAGATCTCAGCATTCAGTAATTTGCTTGAGTTGGTGGTACCACGTTTCTGTGTGGTGATAACTTTCGGTGCCATTAGTGCAGAGGATTTACTAACTGGGAACTACCTTCTACACTGATTTCTTCATTCATACTGTAGATAATAAAGAGTTAAAGAAGTTCAGGTGTATTTTGCTAGAACTTATAGCAGAATAAGAAACCTTAAAACTTAATTGCATTATACACAAGGGGGTTTCACTTGAAAAATCCTTGTGTCATTGCTGAGTTGGGAGATTTAGTAGCTTTTTCTTGTAATGTCCTTCTAAAATACATTAACTGTGAAGTCAACCTACTGCAGAAGTTGTAATGATAATAGTAGAGCAAGATTGCAATAATGAAGTGTAAGTATGCATTCGCTGGCTTCCCATTCAGTCACTTCAGACCAGACCAATATGGCAAAGGCTACCTAGAAATCCTTGTCTTTTTCTGGATTTGTCATCATGTCAGTGATGGCAGAAATGTACCTGCCAGATTAAAAAACCCCAGTAACTACACAGGAAGGAAAAGCCTGGCATAGCTTGTTTACTGAGTTTCTGTATTGCTGCATCCGCAGCCAGTTGCTTAAGATGTGTCTCCACGCAGCTGCCCACAGTAGGTGTTGTTCAATACTGGCAAGAAAACTCTGTAAACTTTATCACAAACACTTTTGTGAATCAGGCTAATTGAGAAGGGCTTTCTTATGCAAACTCAGATCTGCTTTGCTCCACTTTATTAAGCCCCAGATGAATGCATCTCAGATCAACTGGTGCGTGTGTCAGACTCCCTGGCTCTCTGAGAGCTCTGAGTCTATTTAGTTGCTAAACCCCTATTGAAAAATGTCAGCGTTTGAGATGCAGGTGCTGCCTAAAGTTTTCTCCAATTCACATTTTCTGTTCTTGCTGTCTGTTTGAAATGCTTTATGAACCCAAGGTAAATAGTCTGTCTTTTTTGCATGAGGCTGAGCATTCTGTCAGGTTGCGCTTAGCATCTGTCTTGGAGCATAATAGCATGTTGCAGGTGATGCTGAGCTTTCAGGCTGAAAATTTCCAAGTCCATGTGTTCTGGTTTACTTCAGTTGTGGATGGTACCCATGTGACTTTATAGTTGGTGTAAAATTGCCTTTCAGTCAGCAGCTATAGTATAGCTCTTGTTTGAAAATGGATGTAGAAATCTTACCTGAGAAATAACTAGTACTGGTATCCGTGTGGTAGGGACTGCGATAACTACTATTCAGGTGGGACAAGAGTATTAATTTACATCAATTTATTACTTTCTGTGAAGCAAGTGTGTCTTACCAGCATTGCAAAGCATAGCAGTAACTCTTGCAGTAGTAATATTTCAGTCTTTTCTGTGAATGAGAAACTTCAGACCTGTGTAAGCTGTGGTTTACAGAACACTGGCCTCATGTTGTGGTTTGAGGCTGTGAAGATTACCTCCAAATCCCAGTGACTGAGCTTTGGCTTAGTTATTGAACTTGTACAAGATACTCTGCAGAATGTGTTCGTGTCACTCATGTTGCTGTGGGAGACAAAGCACACGCTGCCAGTGGCTGGGGGGGAAGCTGCTGGTGTTCATTCGGTAATCGACATCCGGAGGTGTGGGCCGAGTGCATCGTGCTAAGTTGGCAGCCTCCTGAAGTGACACATCTCTGAGGAATGTTTTGTGTATCAGTGCAGGGATGTGGTGGTTTGGGGACATGAGATCTGCAAAGCTCAGAAAATGCTGGTCAAGTGTTTCTTTTCTGTTGTTGCCGCTTAAAGTTTTAAAAGTACACAGCAGTTTGCTTGTGTCTGAGCTGTATCTGGTGCCACCTCCCCTTTCCTACCAAAAGGTATGGTTTCCATTGCTTGTCCCTTTGTCAAGCAGATCATTTATGGTCTTCCTGCCATGGAATGAGTTAACTGCCCTGTTTAGAAACAGTATATTGTCACTTAATGTGTCATTAGTATGCAGGGAGGGAAAGAGATTTTAGTAGATCAACGGTTGCACTCACCACTACACTAACATAATTGATGCACAGTCAAAATAGTGCTCATGTTCCTACCAAATATTGTTTTAGTAACTTAGCAGATCATATCATTGACAAAATTGTATTGTGTATTGAATAATCTTAGTGTTTCATGTGAACTCTTCAGTAGAGAGACATTAATAATGCCTCTGCTTGCAGCTCCGTACCGAGTTGAAAGAGAACATCTCTCTGGGGCATTACAGTTCTCTAGAAAGAAATGTTATCTGGGGAAAAAGCCTTTCAAAACCTTGAAACGCAGAGTGGTTGCAGAATGATTGTGCTGGAGACTGATTCACTGTGGGCCCCACACTGGTTGTTGTATACTCAGTTGTTGTGAGGCTTGCTAATCTGTTTAAGAAAGTGTGCTGCACGTTTGCTTGAGAGTCACGTGGAATTTGAAAAGCACTCGTTTATGTACTGCTCCACAACAGTCTCACTTGGGCTTTCTGACACAGAATGTTTTGTTCTTTTTAGTTTCTGCCACTGCCTTCTACAAAGCACAACCTGTAATTCAGTTTATGTGTGAAGTTCTTGACATTCATAATATTGATGAGCAGCCAAGACCTCTGACTGATTCTCATCGGGTAAAATTCACCAAAGAGATAAAGGGTGAGTAGGAACAGATCTGTTCTGTCCCAGGTAACATAATCAAGCTAATTCTGAGGGTTTTGTTTTAACTGGGACCCTGGTTAGCATGCATCAGAAGAGCCCTGGAACTGCCAAGAGAGCTGCAGTATACCCTGTATGTGATTCTTGTCCTGAATGGCACAGTGCAGCTCTACAGAGAGATTAAAAATGCTGTATGTTCCCAGTGGCTTTAAGAGGGCAAAGGAAAGCGTGTTGTTTACTGCCTGGATAGAGGTAAGTGCTCCTGCCTCGCTGGATGACCAACCTTATATAAGCAAGGGTCACTGAGGCCGTGCTTGTGTTGTTCTGTAGAGTTCCTGCTGTTTAAATGCCAAGGCAATGAGAAAATTGATTTCCAAGCTAACATCATTGATTCTTTGAAAGTAACTGATTGCTTTATGGAAAAACAAGTACCACTTGCAAACTTGCAGCTGAGGACCAAATTGCATTCCAAAGAAATTGCATAAGCTGCTGGTTGGAGTAGGTTCACTCCATATATGCTACTTTACTTTGAGTTTTCCCATATCCTTTTGTTCCAGTGTAATTTGCAGAGAGAAGAGCCTTGAAAGGGCATAGCTCTCCAAAGCTCCGCTCTTAAGTATGTGTGTTACTTGGTGCAGGATTAGGTTCTATTGAAATGGTGGGCAGCAAAAAAGTAAATTTGAAGTTAGAATTTAGAAATAATAAACGTAGAAATAGAGCAGTCATTGGGGGAAAAAAATGTAATTAGTTTGTAATTGTCCTCACATGCCTCCTTTTTACATCTGCCTGTCTGCCTTCATTCGTCTGTCTTCATTCTGGAGAATGAGCAGCTGTCTCTGCTTGATCTTGGATTCCTCAGACACTGTGTTACCGTAGTCAGAAAACCTCGAGAGGTTACCTTTGCTGTCAATATTTGGTTTTACTACTGTAGTATCTGGGAACTTCAGCCAAGATGTGATCTTCATAGTGAAACAAACCCTGCATTAAAGACTTGGCGGTCTGTGAGCAGCTCTGTGGGAGGGTAGTGCCTTCTGTAATGTCACAACAAATTAATGACAGAGCAGTGAATGGTTCCAGATAGCTCTGTATTCACAACCCCCTTTTGCTTGGCCACATGGCTTCATGGTGTCTTTTTTGTGTTTTCTCTTTGTGCTGTATCAGGGTAGTGGTAGTTTATTTTTGATGATGCCATTGTCCAATGCTGGTGTTAGTGTTATCAGGAATCAGTGAAATACAGTTGATATGTCTTTGGGATATCTGTGTCCTTGGTAAACTGAGCACAGTATCTGCTTTCTTGTACTCTGGGACCTGATTTGATGTGGGATATTCAGTCTATTGCCCACAATCCACATGAGCCTCAACAGGACAAGTCATCCAGCTGCTTTCTCTAAAGCCTACACTAGTAGACCATAGGTTGGATCTTCTGGATAACAGGGCTCTGCTTTTAACTGCCTTCTTTTCCATGGACTGGGGAAAGACATAACAGTGCATCAGTGCTGTGCAGCACTTGTGTGATAAGCTCAGCACTCCCAGCAGATGTTGAGTCTACTTGCTGTGTACAGTGCAGACAGTGAGTGCCCAGTCAGTAGGAAGAGCCACTGAAAGCCTCTTGAAGCTGCCACTGTTGCTGCTGTTATTATTGTGGATAGAGAGAGATAAGCCTGGCGTGCCTCTGGTATGTGGGCTGAGTGCTTTTAGGCAAGATCTTCAGCTGCTCAAAGGCTAAAGTTAAATTTGGTCAGTGAAATTAAAGAAAATTACAGGCTGAATGAGGACACAAAGTTGGGGAAGTGAACAATAAGGTAGAAATCTGGTTTTGCCCTTTTAATTTCAGTTATATGGGAACCACTAGTTTTAAGAGACATTCATCATTGAGAACGGGAACAAAGGACGATGATGGAGACAGTGTCTGTGTCTGAGATTAGTCACATGCCTGTTAAGCGAAGCTGCTACAAGCAATTTAGATGACATTGAACATTAAATGTTATACATAATGATTTGGTTTTGAGGGTAGCGCCCGATTAGTCAGAAATCAATTAATAATGAAAGTAAAATGCTTAGAGAACATAATTTCTCCTGTTGTGCCATTTGATGCTGACTATCAAGGCTGTTAGAACATGCTCTATTGTGTGAAACCTTGTGCCCTGTGGAGATTTTTGTGTAGTTATGACATTTTTTTCTGTGCTACTTTTCTGCAGGTCTCAAGGTAGAAGTGACTCACTGTGGAACGATGAGAAGGAAATACCGTGTTTGTAATGTAACAAGAAGGCCTGCAAGTCACCAAACGTAAGATGCTTTTTGTCAAAGCATAGACTGTGATAGCTTAGCACTGAATATGTAACAGGGCCTAACATTGTATGAATTTGGAAGGTGTTGATATTTGCCAACTAAGATTTCCATTCATTTTATTAAAATGTATGTCTTTTCAGCTTTCCTTTACAGTTAGAAAATGGTCAGACAGTGGAGAGAACAGTAGCACAGTATTTCAGAGAGAAATACAACCTCCAGCTGAAATACCCTCATCTTCCCTGCCTACAAGTGGGACAAGAACAGAAACACACCTACCTGCCTTTAGAAGTAATGAACTTACTCTGATAAATCAGCTTGTTGGTGGTGGGCTGTATCACTTTGCAAGCAGTTAAGAAGTTGTGTGCTTTGCAGTACAAACATGTTCCCATGTTTACATGCTCATTCTTCTATTTCATTCTTTAGTGCATTAAAGTAAGACTATGCAGTTGATTAAACACATTGGGATGTGTTTTGTAGTGATAGTGTTGTGTATTGATGTTATGTTGGGATCAGTTTCTAAGAGCTCCTAATGTGTATTGACGCTTCTGCCTTCCTTTCAGGTATGTAATATTGTAGCTGGCCAGCGGTGTATCAAGAAACTGACAGACAATCAAACATCCACTATGATAAAGGCCACAGCGAGATCTGCTCCAGATAGGCAGGAGGAAATAAGCAGATTGGTCAGTTCTTTACTTTCACTTTGGTGTGACACTACTCACTAAATGACACCGCACTAGATAACATGTATGCAAAACCTTCTGATGTGACCAGCCTTGTCTCTGCATTCCTTCCAGCCCTTAAGTTAATGGATTTTTAACTGCTTCTTCGAAAAGGATTTATTTAAAATAGCTTGCAACAGTAGCCCTCTTTTTTTTCTGTTAGTAGTTTGAAGGTGGTGGCATCTTCTGTACTTGAGATGTTTGACTGCTTTCTTTAGTAAACACTACACATTTTCACCTGATAAGTCCAATATTCTTTCTTGGTGCCGAATTCAGATACTAAATGTCAGTGGTTTTCTGACTTGAATTATCAAACTTGAATATTTTTGAATACTCTTATAAGCAGATAGCTCTAATTGGAAACAATCTGGTTTTAAGCTGACAAATTAGCCATAATTTTTCAGTTAAAGAAGGCTGTTCTGGAAAATTCAGAAGACTTTAATGTGCAGTAATAGAATAAATTGATTTGTTTTGTCTTGGGTTTGCTTGTCTCTAAAGGAGGATGCTTTTTGATCTATCCTGTGAGTAAACAAAATGCTTTTGAATGAGCATGCTAGATGAGCACTTGAGTAACTAAGAGAACAAAAAATACCTTATCCAATGTATCATATCTCCTGGTATTAATTATTTTCACTGGAAATTGGTTGATGGTGTTAAAAAGTTAAATCTGAGCCTTGTTCAATAACGGGGAATGGTTGTAGAACCCTTCTGCAGCAATCCTGTTAGTCTTTTGTTTATCCAATGACTTGTAAGTAGATACTTGTGTAACGTGGGAAAACTCTTCTTTCAGGTGAGAAGTGCAAATTATGATGCAGATCCGTTTGTTCAAGAGTTCCAGTTTAAAGTCCGGGATGAGATGGCCCATGTGACGGGGCGCGTGCTCCCAGCTCCGATGCTGCAGTATGGAGGACGGGTGAGGTTTTTGCCCATTCTTCTATTTCCCTTTTGAAGAACGATTTCCTGTGCCCGTTGACAATTTTAGTCAGTTCAGTTGCATTGTGCAATACAGGGATCAGAGTTTGAATGGTAGAACTTGTGTTTTGTTATTCTGAAACTCAGCACACATAGACTTTTTCCTCTTTTACTCACTTAAACATCTGTTGCTTTTGTTTCCACAGAATCGAACAGTAGCAACCCCAAGCCATGGAGTATGGGACATGAGAGGGAAGCAATTTCACACTGGTGTTGAGATCAAAATGTGGGCCATAGCTTGCTTTGCAACACAGAGACAATGCAGAGAAGAAATATTGAAGTAAGGCATGTCGTGGTTCAGGCTTTGGAGAAGCCATCTTAGTAAAAACATAAATGTAGAACTTGTAATGAGTGTTTTATCTGGTTTTAATCATTGAAGATATTAGGGAGAGGATCCATTCTGGTTTGCTTCCTCACCGGAAGCTATAGTCAAAACTCTGTACCCAAGTACACTGTGGGGTTCTGGTCCTGAGATGTTGCTGATTTGTGTAGAGTTTCTTTTGGCATCTTGAATGAAGCACTAAATGTCTCTGAACTCTTTTTTTTTTTTGTCACATTGTGGCCTTTAAAGCTGTTTGGAATTGTCTTCATTTGAGTAGCAAAGTTCTGTCCCTTTCTGCTTTGGTTGTTTGATACTGTGAAAGCTCAAAACACTTCTCATCCTTAGGGGTTTCACGGACCAGCTGCGCAAGATCTCCAAGGACGCAGGGATGCCCATCCAAGGCCAGCCCTGCTTCTGCAAATACGCCCAGGGTGCAGACAGCGTGGAGCCCATGTTT
>JBCJKH010059917.1:2232-22087 GCA_039877255.1 Loriculus beryllinus | reverse complement strand
ACGCAGGGATGCCCATCCAAGGCCAGCCCTGCTTCTGCAAATACGCCCAGGGTGCAGACAGCGTGGAGCCCATGTTTCGACACCTCAAGAACACCTATTCAGGGCTTCAGCTCATCATTGTCATCCTGCCAGGGAAGACACCAGTGTACGGTAAGGGAATACTTCCGTCTTTACCTCCTTGGTCAAGTATTGTTCTGAGAAACTTGCTGCCCAGCAACGTTAGAGAGTTCTTCAGGATCTTTCTTTGGGCATTAGAAACCAATATTTTGTGTCCAAAAATAAAATTACTTGGAAGCAGGTAGGTAAGTTGGAAGTTTTTTTGCAGAATATGTACATTTAAATTATTGTGACTTAAACTAAGCTCACAACAGAGCAATAATTTCAAAGAGACTCAAGTTGTATCCTAATGTTTGCTTCTCAGCGGAGGTGAAACGTGTGGGAGATACACTCTTGGGAATGGCCACGCAGTGCGTTCAAGTCAAGAACGTCATTAAAACATCTCCACAGACCCTGTCAAATCTGTGCCTGAAGATTAATGTTAAACTTGGAGGAATCAACAACATTCTTGTACCTCATCAACGGTAAGACTTCGTGAAGACTGATGTGGGGTTTCTTTTAACAGATGAGGTTATGTTTGCTACTTAGTACCTAAAATTTAAGCGTCAGTGGCAGTACATCAGTGGTGCTTAGCCAACCTCCAAGTGCTATTGTAATCATCTTGTAGAATGATAGCCTCTGCAAGAAGCTGTTTGTACTGTTCATGTGTAGCTCTGTGCTGTTTCTCCATTAGAATGGCAGTGTATTTTGGAATGACTGCTGTGGTGGTGTTTTGAAGTTCACGTGTTGTGCACAAAGACTTCATTGTCTAGGTTTGGCCAGAGGTCCTGATAAGAAGGCTTCTCCGTGCAGCGTAGCTGAAGGAGAATCAAAACCCCACAGTGAGCAATAACCTTGCACCAATTGTTCACCTACAATTGTGACTTAGCCCTTTTTTCTTTTTGAAGACCTTCAGTGTTCCAGCAGCCAGTGATCTTTTTGGGAGCTGATGTCACTCACCCTCCTGCTGGAGATGGGAAGAAGCCTTCTATAGCTGCTGTAAGTTTTATTAAATTAGCATTGTTTTTTCATCTTAGGTAAAGGTTAGGACAGGAAATGCAACTAATGGACTATGGCTGGGTCAAATGTCTTCCAGGACTTATGCCAGTTCTTTGTATACGTTCCCAGTGTTATTAAAAGTCATGTCTTTAGAAGAACTTGATACTTCAGACTTTTCTTACCTTTATTTAAAAACTAAAAAGCTAAAATGGCAGTTCTATTAAATAATGTACTTCTTCAAAACTGTTCTAAAGGCAATGATGCAGCTTTGTGATGTTACCTAATAACACTTTTGAATCTTTAAAGAAGAAAATTGTCATTAAAGGCCTGGTTTGGCAGGAATGGTTTCTGTAAGTGTTAGCTTTTGTGTTGGTACAGTTCAGGAGGTCAAGGTGATGGCTGGATGCATGGTCAGTACCTTCGTATTTTGTGTCCTTGATATTTTACTTGCCATTGATGGCAGACTCCAATTCTACAGATTCATTTGAGGTGCTCAGAGGGCAAGTTTTATACCTGTTTTCAGAAAGCGTTAAACCTGTATCTCCTAGAAGTTCCAGTTGAGCATGTTACTGTGGTTGATCCTTTAACATAAATATCTTGACAATAACTCTTCTTGTCTATTTTAATGGGTATGGATTTGGTCCTGAAGCCTTTCCTCATGTAATCTTCCCCTGAAGGTTGTAGGTAGTATGGATGCTCATCCAAGCCGGTACTGTGCCACAGTGAGAGTTCAGAGACCCCGGCAGGAGATCATCCAAGACCTAGCCTCCATGGTGAGAGAGCTCCTCATCCAGTTCTACAAGTCAACACGGTTCAAGCCCACACGTATCATCTTCTATAGGGACGGGGTCTCTGAAGGACAGTTTCGACAGGTGGGTTCATGTGTGGGTTTCTTGAAGGACTTTGTTACCACAGAACAGCTCCGGTCCTCATGTTTGAGTAGCTGTACTGTTTGAGTTGCTTACATTTGCACAAAGGTACCACAAAATAATTGAGACTTAAGGAGAGAATGTCTCTAAGCATGTTGGGTAAGAAAAGTTACAACTTCTTTCCTGTCTGGGAAGGCAAAGTCTCAGAACTTGGGAAAATACGTTTCAAACTACTTCCTAAGATTACTAACTGTGTGGCAATGTTGCACTTAGTATTAACTACAAACTATTTGGTGTTGTGTGTAGGATACAATGGAAAGAGAGCTTAAACTTTTCTGTTCTTGTGTTTATAGGTTTTGTATTATGAACTGCTAGCCATTAGAGAAGCCTGCATCAGTTTGGAGAAGGATTACCAGCCTGGAATAACCTATATTGTGGTGCAGAAACGACATCATACACGATTGTTCTGTGCTGACAGAACAGAAAGGGTAATCATTGCCCTCTCTCATAGTAGCCTTATGTGAAAAGCTTGATGTCAAGCACTTAAGCTGCTGGGGGAAATATTAGTGTGGGCTTTTCTGAGTCTGAGTGTCTTTGCATTCAGGGGAGATGTTGAATAGATCAGCACAAAATGCAGCCCAAAATTGAAAAATGGTTGACCTTAAATATGCTAAAAAAACCAAAACACACAAAACCCATAATCCCCAGCAGGCTTTGTCACGTTGCCCTCATCTGTCAGTGAGCTATGGCTAATGTGTGTGGGACAAACTAGAACCAAGTCTGCAGCAACTGTGAGAGAAGGAAATACAAGAAAAATCACTTTTCTTCTGAGCGAGTCAGTCCAAACTCAAGCTGACAATTCCAAATACAAATGTACATGTAGTTCTGCCTTTCTGAGACTGAAGGTTCTAAAGGGCTTTAAGTGCAGTGTTCTGTATTGAGATGGTAAGTGCCACACAGTGTCCTTGTCAGACGTCCCTGGCTGCTCTATTGACGCACTGCAAACTGTACTGAGGCAGCTTGTTCCTGGAAACCTTGTGTGGGCTGAATAGAAATTTGTATTTGTAATCATGGTGAGATGGATAAACAGTTGTTAGCTGCACTTCTTAACAAAACCTTTTCTCTAGGTTGGACGAAGTGGCAATATTCCAGCTGGAACAACTGTAGATACAGACATTACACATCCATATGAGTTTGATTTTTACCTCTGTAGCCATGCTGGAATACAGGTATGGTTGTTTCTTTGGAAATGAATGTGAATTTAGAACATGTTTTTCTCCCTTTTCTGACAGTTGTGTCTCCAGATGCTTATTTTGTAGGGAAATGTCATTTAGCTCAGTTTTATTTGGGATATTTTATGATTTATAGCCACAATGAAATGAAGGTGGAATCAAGTTTTCAGATGTAAACCATTTGAAAGGCTGAAGGCAGTGTTGATTTACTGACTAAATGCACACTGGTGAATTACAGGCTGT
Source organism: Loriculus beryllinus (assembly GCA_039877255.1). NCBI lineage: Eukaryota > Metazoa > Chordata > Aves > Psittaciformes > Psittacidae > Loriculus > Loriculus beryllinus. The sequence continues at coordinate 18,648 of JBCJKH010059917.1, read as the reverse complement.
GGAATTAAATCCAATAGTGTGGTGGTATTGCCAGCAGTACAGTGGAGAGTCAACTTAATGACAAATTCTATTAAAATATGGCTTAAAAATGGAAAAAGAAATCCCTAAGGAGTTGTAAAGAGTTAAAAGCAGCAGTTATTTCTCTGGGAAATGTGTTTTGGTGAGAAAGTTTTAATTGAAGGTAGTTAAGAGCTGGTGTAATCATAGCTTAGTCATGTTGGGAGCAGGTTTTAGATGTTGAGGGTTATCTAGAAGGCATGTGTTTTTTTCCAGGCAAAGATAATGGGGGTAACATAATCATGTAAATGTTAGACTTCTTATTCACCTCTATAAACACATTTAGGGCTGAGCCAAGACTGTATTTTCTCTGGCTGCTGTTTTACAGGCGTTCAGACTCGATAGTCTAGCCCTTTCTGAACTTAAACATCTGACTTGATTGTATGGAAAAACCAGATAAGTGAATTGATGTTCCCTTCTCCTTAGGGTACCAGCCGTCCCTCGCACTATCATGTTTTGTGGGATGATAACTGTTTTACTGCAGATGAACTCCAGCTGCTGACTTACCAGCTCTGCCACACATATGTGCGCTGTACACGATCAGTTTCTATACCTGCACCAGCGTATTATGCTCACCTGGTAGCATTCAGAGCACGATACCATCTCGTGGACAAAGAACATGACAGGTAAATGAAAACATGTGCCGGAGGGTTTTCTCCCTGTTGGTCTTAGCTCCATTGTCAGGCATAAAACCACCTGACTACAGGTAATTACTGCTTGTTTTGCAGTTAGTTTTCGTTACCTCTAAGACTAATCTTAAGGTACTCATTTCCTGACAGCTGCTGTTCAGGATGAGATGAGAGTGGGTTGGTGGATGCAACTGAAAAACATTCAGAATAAAAGAATGAAGTTTAGTTTAATGAAGAATTCTGTTATTACTTCAGTGTGGTCTGAGGGAACAAGCCATGCATCTAGGGGCTTTTTTGCTATATGATTAGAATATGTATGAATGAAGCAAATGTTAAGTGCCTTCCGCTTACCTCCCTCCGTTTTGTACAGCAGAAGTATTTTATATGCTTCAAGCCATCAGTATATTTGTGATAGGCTCATTTTGAGATGAACAAACGGAGCAGCTAAGGTAAAGGGGTATGTCAAAAGCCTTGGGGTTGCTGGGTGAATAAAGCAGCCTTTGCTCGGTATCCAGTTCGGTGCCTTACTGCCACGTTGCTCACCTAAAGCAGAGGTGTGAAGGCAGCTTTTTGATCCGAATTAATGCGATTCACTGCTTGTTTCTGTCTCGTTCTGTGGCAGTGCTGAAGGAAGCCATGTTTCAGGACAAAGCAATGGGAGAGACCCGCAGGCCCTCGCGAAGGCTGTACAAATTCACCAAGACACCTTACGCACGATGTACTTCGCTTAAATCAATAGACGGGGAGCATACTCACTGAAAGGAAGAACTGAACAATTAAGCCACATACAATGTATGTTTCCAGGGGGGTTGGTTTAGGGGCTGTGCCTCCAATCGTGCTGAAGTTGATGCTGTGCAGGGGTGAGAGGCTAAACCCTTAAATTGACGCAAGGAAGATTGTTTACTTCATTGAGGAACACAGCACTATTATGCAATATGAAACCAGCCAACTGCTTTCTTGGTGCGGGCTCCTGTAGGCAGCACCACCATCATGTTTTAGTTTCGTTTCTTTTTTGACTCTCTCGTAGTTTAACCCTCTTTAAAATGCCTTTACCTCAAGTTGCTCAGCAGCATAACTGCAAAAAACCCACAAAGAATAATGAGAAAATTGATGGTGTAATTTAAAAAAGCAAAGCACCTCTCAAGGAACAACCCCAAGGATTGTTTGGGAAGTGTGCAAAAAAAAATCCCCCAAAACAACGAGTTTTGTACCCAAACTGCATTGAGCAATCTTTCAGTATTGCCATTAAGCATTCGAATGTCAACATATCCAAGTACATTTGAATGTACATCAGTAATTAGAAACAGCTGATTGGGGGGAAGATGTTTTGCACACTAACCCAGCAATTCAAACCTAGTATAGCCAGCTGCTGCCTCTGTGTCTTTCTTCACAGCTTTGGAGTTCTCTGCTCCAATAGTTCCCTTTCTAAAAGCAAACAAAGAAGCTAGTGGTATTATGTGCAGGCAGTAGTGATCCAAACTCGTCTTGCTCCCTGATGAATTTACTAAAGCTGCTGTTTTACCTAGTCCAAAAGTTTCAATTCTTTTCTATCTGGCAAGTCAAATACGATGAAGCTTCACGTGAGATCCAGTGTCCCAGGTTTTCTGGGATGACATCTATTAAACACCAGAACTGAAACTTTAGAGCTGAGGTCTTTCTGGGAAAAAAAAGAAATGCTAGTTTACTTGCTGCCTCTCACACCTTAATGTGATTTCATATGTATGTGTTTTTGAAGTTTAGCTTCCTTTTGTTTCTTTTATATTTATTAGAGTAATAATAATGCTTTAATTTAATGATGACAGAACATATGGTCAACATCAACTTTTATTTTTTAGAAATGTAACCATGTTTATTTTTAAGAGAAACTGACAACTTGTTTTGCTATCTTTTAGTGCAATAAGCGTTCTAAAGGAAAACTGTGTCCATTGAGCTGTGCTGAAGCAGTGTTTGTACCACTAACTGTGGAAGAATGGACACCTCCATGATTTTAAAAGGACAAAGTAAAAGCCTTAATTTTGAAAGGAAAGTTTTATAGTCAGAAGGAATCTTGAATTTTCCTTTTTTAAATCAAAAACAATAGCAAAAATGCTTCTAGAACTCTGCAAGCTTTACTTGTCACTGCAGGATTTTGATTTAACAAAGGAATTGGCCTTATTTTTGGCTTTGAAATGTGGAGGATATTTGAATTAAATGGAAAGAGTTTTTTATTAAGCTCTAAGTTTTTACATGCATAGTTAAATCTATTTGACATCACTAAAATGTCTGGAATTAATAGAAGTTTTTAGGCTTTTTTCCTCTTTGATAATGACTTTCCTTTTAAAATTAAGTTATTGGTAACTTCATTTCACTTTGCAAATAAAGAGGGCTGGGATAGTTCTAACATGTTAAATCACCGAAATGTGAAACAAATTTAACGGGACTCTTTCATTCCACTTTAAAGGTAAAACAATATTTAAGATGTCAGAGACAAGCATTTATTCAACAAGGGGACTGGGGAGTTTTGCACTTTGTAAACTCGTGAACTGCATTTTTGACTGTTTTTATTTGCACTGGTTCATAGTATATATACTGCAGATCCTTTGTATGGGCATTGCTGTTATCCCAGCCCTTCTGAACTCCACCTGCTCTCCACATGAAAACCAGTGTGTTGGTTTAAGTAGCTCCTCTCCTGTCATTCTCATGAAATCCACTGTTTGCCAATATACTGTATTTTGAGCCTAAAATCTGAGCCCATTTTGCTTCAACAGGCATGAATCTCCCCCTTTTTTTTTTCCTGCCAGAAAACAAAAGTACTGTATTTTGTGCGTTTGTATATTGTATTGAGGTGTAGGTAGTACAGTTCACAACACTGTCTCAAAGAGCTTTACTAAACCATCAGTTGTATATACATATTTTATCTCCCAATGTCAAGGAGGTTAATGTAAAAAAGACCAACTTTGCAACGTTAAATTGCACTGGAATAGCCGTGACAGTGGGCACTTGGCTTGGGGAGCCTCAGAGAGAAGGCAGGACAGGATCAAGGAAGTCTCAGCAAACCGGGACGTGTCAGGGGATCCTTGGGGCCTGGGGACCTCTGTGCCTTCATCAGCTGCTCCCGCAGACCCCCAGCCATGCTCCTTGACCTCTTAATGCACTTGCCTTTCAACCCCTTCAGATAAACCTGCTGCAGGGAGGTTGGTGTAAGGAAGGAACTAGAGCAGGATGGTTTCTGAGGCGGTCTCTCAGACGTTTTCCCTCGTTTATGACCTGACAGTTCCCTCACAGAAGCACTCGAGCTTGTTCTGTTTGGAAAAGGGTCAGGTTAGGCTTTTTACAGAAAATTGTTTTGAAATAGATATTTTTTTTAACAAAACCAAATATTTTACAGAGACTTCTTGTGCATTTCTGGCATTCAGAAGAAAATTCCTTTCTAAAACAGTCTGTTAAAGGTCCTTTCAAAGACACCATCTGCTTCTCATCTTGCCCACACTCAGCGACTACAATTTGAGATGCTTTTTGGCTTGCTACTTTTACCAAAACTAAGCTAATGAAACTTCAGTGGGGAAGTGACTTCAGTGACTTGTTGAGCTAGCATTTCACCTGGTTTTCATGTGAAGAGTATTTGGAAGTTTTAATCTCTACTCTTGGTTTTGCAAATATCTACGTCAAGTGCCGATACTTACTTGTATTACAATATCAAGTTACTGACGTTGTGAGGGCCACACATTTATGATGCTGTAGCTGCTATATTTATTTAAATGGAGATGGACAATTACTGCACTAAGGAATGAGGAGAATAAGCAAGGAATCAAGGTTAGTTAGAGATCTTGGTTTGTTTTTCAGAAAAGAATTAATGGTGTGAAATATCAAGTGTAACAAAGGGTGCTGTCATTTTAACTGAGATTAAATAGCCAGATATTCTTCCTTTGTTTAAGAACATATATATTTTGATGTTTGCAGTTTGGGGGTGGGGGGGCGGGATAAATGGTACCTCATCTGTGGTGGCAGTTTCCAGTATATTTTCAGAGTATATGGATTTCTTTTATTTTTGTACCTGCTCTCCTTTAAAAAAAAAAAATAGAAAAAAAATTAATCTCAAAAGCTTATGTGCTGTTTGGGGAAATCTTGAGTGAGATTCCCAGATCCCCCTCTGCCTGGGAGCTGTCTGTATATGGTCCAAAGAGAGATGTGGGTGATGGCTGACAGCTCTCTGCTTCCTTTGCAGACATCCCGGCCTCGGGTTTATGCCAATCTAGACAGACGGTTCCTGTCTCCTAGGCTGCTGTAGCAGGTACTGCAGGAGACCTCACTTGTACCTAGCAAGTGCCACTAATCGCTCCTGTGGTGGGAGCACGCACAAGAGCCCAGCCCTGGGCTGGAGAAGGGGAGCCTTTGGGCATCAGCCACACGAACCTGCCGCACTGGTACCGTGCCAGCAGCCAGAACCGCTCCTGGGGCCAGTGCAGGGCTCTGTGACCTAGCAGAAAGCCAGCCAAAACGGCGACTAGGAGATCCAGATTTGGAGAGGAAAGTAGAGTGTTCTGTGGTTGAGGCGTTCAGTTTGCAACATCTGTTATCAGAATGATGAACTCCACTCGAAGTAGCTTTTGTTTCCTTTGTAGGGCAACTCAGCTGTGGCCATTTGACTCAGAATTGCTGTATTACTGTTCAGGGTGGAATCTGGTTAAACGTGTCCAGCAGTTGTTTTATAGCGTTCATTCTGGCATCCTTTTGGAAGTTTGTTTGGCCACAGAAATGGTTTTTGGGAGTAAAATGGGTTTCTGGAAGCTGTCAGTCAAACTATTTCAAGACGCTATTGGTCCTAAAGTAGTTTCACTTCTCCATGTATGAATTTTTGTCCTATAAAATGCTCAATGTAAGATACTGGATAGTCAACTTCTGTACAAATTCCAGCTACGAATACTTGTTTTCTACTAGTCTTGAAATCCACTGTGGAGAAATTCCAAGCTCAGCCTACGCTTAGAAAAGCTTGAGGCCTTTTTTTTTTTTATATATATATATATATGTACTTTCTTCATATCTTGTCCTCTTTCGATATTTTCCCTTTTGTGAACTGAGGGTTTAGAACCTTCCTCAAAGCACTTTTATAACCAAGGAATCAAAAGCTCCAGTTATGTACATTGAAACTATACATTCAGTTTTCAGAGAGCTTTATCTCTAGCTGGCCATCCCAGTGTCTGGTCACACCAGGCAGATACTGTCCCTTTCCATGCTGTGGCGTTTCGTGGCTGCTCCTGGCAGGTTGATTGGATCTAGTGGGAAAAATCTGTTAGGGTGTCAAAGGGAAAGATTCCTGTCTGGCTTTTCTACATTAGATCGATACTGGGCTCTAGGATATGATCTTTGTTTTGGCCCATGTTTAAATAAAGCTTCATTTAGCCAATTCACTCGTTGTTTTTTGTAAACCTGAAAAGAGCATGGTTAGAGCTTGAGCTTTTCGATGCTTTCTGCTGGTAGAAGATTTTGTACTGTCAGTAGTTGTGAGATGGGTACAGGATCCTACATTTTACCTCCTTAGCAGAGTCTCAAGAATCCTGATCTCTATGACACTACAACAAAACCAAATTGTTGTCCCTAAGTAGGCAAAGGTGCATGTGGAGGGGAAGGAGTTTAAGGGAGAGGCTTGTGAGGGAAGATCTTGAAGCATCAGTTTTACAGAAACAAGAGTGTTGATGGAGAGATGCCATCCTCATGCCCTGGCCTTTTCCTGTCTTGTCTTGAGGTGCCCCCTCACCTAACACGGGTAGTTAACATAGGGTCCTTTTAAAACCAAGCAGTTCCACTGTTTAAAACTTGGAGTGATCTTTATTTTTTTTTTAAGCAAGACAGTCCTCAGAAAGTGCCTTTTTAGAAGATGGTGCTGTAGATTTTTATTTTCCAGTTGTACGTGGCTGAAAATTTAAGATAAATTATTGAAAATGCCAAGTGTTTGATGGTATCTTTCAGGTACTTTCAAGCATCAGCTTCTCTGAGTCAGGACCAAGAATAACCAGGAAGGTGTTTTCCTTTGGAGGAAGAGGCATTGAGGAGCGATCACCAAATTCAGCTGGTAGGCTAGGATCAAGTTTGATTTGGTCAATGCAATTCACCTCTTCACACTGAGGGGATTTGGGGATGGAAATGTAGAAGCAGCAGCATGGGACTCCGGGCGCTGTAATGAGTGCTGAAGGGGGAATCCATAGCTACTGAAGGATGTCATCTCTTCAATGTAGCATGCTCCCAAAGATGTAGACAAACTCAAAGCTGTCTCTGAAGGCTTAGGAGATGGTCAGTCCTAAGCAAGCTTGCTTGGGTGGTTAAAGGAGTGGTGTGCCATGTATCGATGGGACTGGGGGTACCGATACACTGGGTGGGATGGGCAGTGCTGCCCCACTCAGGGCTTGGGTCCATGGTGAGTTTGGTGAGCATTCCTCCGGTCAGGAAAAGTTGTAGACTAGACTATTAAACACTGCACCTCAGTAACCTTGTAATGCTGCATAAAGTAATAATAATAGCAAAGTTCTGCTTTGATTACACTGTAATGTGCTTGCACACGCCTGCAAAAAATACACAACTTTCATTTTTGTAACAGTCTTAACAGCAGTTATCAGACTTTTTTTTCTTTTATGATGAACCTTATCCTTTATTGTGGTGTTCCTGTATATTTATTGGTAATCTCTGTGCAGCTCATGGGTCTGTGTGTCTGGTCTGTGTGTTGCTTTTAACACTTATTTTCAGGAGGGAGAAGTTTGTGAATGTTTGGGGTTTCTTCTCCAAAGTCAGCTTGACTAGTCCTGTTTGAGAGGAGACAATAAAACACCTTCCTAGACAGACTGCTTCAGTTGGTACCTTGTTTCTTTAAAACAGAAATCAGTTTAGGTTCATTTTATTACTGTTCATACAATATTGGGCATTTCAGATGTGGAATAACTTGATGTCAGTCGGGATGCTTTTGGATATCAGGAGCTTAAGCGCAAAACTCCCACTGTTATTGCAAGTGGCATCTTGGCAGGAATAAGTTCATGTCCAGACTATTTCTAGGACTTAGCAGAGCTTTTTGACATCTCTTAATTTGATTGATGAAATATTTGGGGTCGGCATTCCCCATGTGGGGCAGTGACCCACACCTCGGTGTTGAAAGGGACGCTCAGCGCTCCCGCTACCCACCGAGACTACAGATCAAGTATTTTTGCTGTGTAGATTTCTTCTGATCCCAGTTAGAGAAATGAACTGATGTTTCTTGTAGTTTGTTACCAACTTTGTCTTACTACAGTGCCCAATGCCACTTGGTATTTAAGCTTGCAATGATGTTAAATTATTTTATATTCCTGATCTCTTAATGTTATTAGGCTAGAATTTAGAAAGCATCTTTTCAGTCTAAAGTCTGAGCCAAAACTCTGTTTTCTGTTCCTTTTAGTAGTAGGTGTTTTTATCTTCTAGACAAAAAGGGCCAAAAATCTTGCACCGTCAGCTTGTTTGCAGCAATACTCTCTTCCCTTGCCTATCAACCAGTTTATATTCTATCTACATTTAGCTAACACCTGAAGCTGTTGAGATTCAGAAGGAAGTTGCTGCCTCTTCTTTCTACCAAAAGAAATGAAGTGGACTTTGCATCTGATGATGCTGGTTTCTGTTGGGCACGGATCTCCTCCTAGAAGTCTTTCTTTGGTGATGATGAACTGTAGCACCCCTGGGTTTAGTCACAGTAGAAATGTTCTGTATGTTTCTGTTGAAGTCATTGGAGGGTGCATGGGGATTTAAAGTGTCCCATTTAAATACAAGCTAATAAACTGCTGAAGATGCAGATACTCTCTTAAAATACTTCAAATGTAAAAAGAAAAGCCAAACGACAAACCAAAAACTCCCCAGTAACCTAATTCACATGGATAGTTTTAACTTATCCTCCTTCCTGGCAAAGTTTGAGACTGAGGATTTGCTGTAATTGATGCTACTCACAGTAAATGGTGCTGGGATTAATCCTAAAGCTAAGCTGACTGAGCTGTGTGTTTTGTGAAGAGAAGTGGTAGTGGTGACTGTGCTATTAAACCAATAGTAAAAAGCTCTAAAACATGCAAGGAGGAAACTTTTCTCTGTATTGAAAAAGCTGGATATACTGCAAAAAACTCATGCTGCTAAAGCCTTGTGAACGTGTATCTTTGTACCCACAGTTTACCCTGAAAGACCTTACATGACTACTTCAAATCTAAGGGTTAAAATGAGGGGAAAAGCATTTTCCTGTATTTGAGTGCCTGTTCACATCCTACAAGGCCAGTGCTGAGAAGCAGGTGGCAGTGCCTGTAACAGCTGTATAACTAAATCAAACTGTGTTTTGTATCTCAACCTTGACTCTACCTTACGTGGTTTGAAGCAGATACAGGTTCCAGCAGATCGGTGCTATTTGAAACGGCGGAGCTGAGGGGTTTGTGAGCAGTATCTGACCCCTCCAAACAACACAGATGCTCTGGTAGGTTTCTGGTTGCAGTTTTCATGCAGTTCACACTGAAGTGTGCCTGGCTACCAAGAGAAACAGCAGCAGGCAGTTGCAGAGTTAATTTTGCTGTAGCACTACAGTTGCTCTGCTTTTCCTCAGCTCTTACCTACCTCCCTGTTCCCTTAGGCAGGATGCTCTCCCTCGCTGCCTGTGTAGAACTAGCCGTGTGGAGGATGCTGTGGCTGTGTGGAAGGTGAATCAGCTCTGGATGTGGGAGAGGTGTGATAGTGATGAAAGCAACAGCCTGTAGAAATAAAGGGCTGGGTAGGAGCTGGGTGGATGTCAGGATTTTCCCACTTCAGGGAAATCAATGGGAACATCAAACATGAGCTGAGGTGTCCTGATCTGTTGGTGTCAGACTTAAGCTCACCGAGAGCAAGCATGTGCCTTTTTCTGATCAAGAACAGAACTGGGAAAACTTGTGTTTGCATTGGTAGTATGGTTAGTATTATTCTTAAACTGGTTTTAAAGCTTGAAGTCCTTGGTCAGGATGGAGTTGGGTTTGTGTTGATTTACTTAAGCAAAGTGAGCCCTGAATTATTTATTAATTAGAACTACCCAGAGAGGAGAAGGCTTTAAAAGAAGTGGCTTCTGGAGAGTAATGTCATCAAATAAATGTAATTCCTGGTAGACTTGCAATTCGTGTTTCTCTATCTAATGAGAATCATTAATTCTGCCTTTATCTGAATGCTGTCTGTCCAGTAATGTCTTCACTCTTTACCATGATCCTGCAGCTGTCCATACACTCCACTGCTTCTTCCCCCCCATTCCCCTTTGGTAGCTGTAAGAACAAGAAGAATGTTGTGCAGGGAATGTCAGGGATCAGGGGTCTGATTAAGTGTGGGAATGTGAAGGTGAGGATTCAACATCATCCTTCAGGAACCAGTTTTGCCAGCAGCTGAGGGTAGTGGTGTCTGTAGAAAACCGTGTGGTCTCTGGGCTATGGAAGGGGTTAGCAAAGTGGTACGCAGGGGGAAAAGATCCCCCATCCTCTGATACCAAGGTACTAGGAGAGGGAAGGCTGTTACAGACTGTGTGCTGTGCTAGAGTGAGCATCTGTGTCCTTAGATGCTACTTTGGGCTTAAAGCTGCTAAAAAAGTGGATTTTTCAGACCAAAATGGAAGAGCTTTTCAAAGAGGTTGGTTTTGATGCAGGTTTGTGATACTGATGAGTTATCTGGCCAGGAACTCTGGTCTCAATGCTGGCTCTGAAGTGGTTTCTCTCCCTGACCTCAGCTAAACCACCCTGCCTCGCTTTTCACCCTATCTAGAAAATATTTCTGATGATTCACATGGCCTTATGAGAGCTAGCTCTTGGTGTTCTGAGGATGAACCACAACGTGCAAGTGCTATCACCTCTACAAAGCTGAGCACCTTCTTGCATCTTCAGAGCCTATCTCTGACGTGAGGATGTGCTCTTCACTTAAATCTCACTGCAGCTCTGCCGAGGAAAGCTGTTGGGTTTGGTCCCATGATGTTTACCTGTTGCTTTCTTTTAAGGAAATCAATTTGTTGCAAAACAGACTGTCAGCAAGCAAGTTCATTTAAATGAAAGTTGGGCTTTTTTTCCATTGCTGAGAATTATGTAAATCTTCCAAACACATTTGGAAGTTGGAAAATTCATACCTACTGTAATACTACCTAGCAACGCAGAAAAATATATGTTGAGATCAGGGCTGTGCAAGCCCCATAAATCCTAGGTCCACAACCCATCCAGGTGTGCAAAAAAGAGCTAGTGAAATAACTCCTAAACTTTCATTATGCTTACACTTGGAAATCTCTTAAATACATTTAAAACCAGTTTCTTTGATAGAAAATCCATGTCTTGCTGATTAGTGCTCACTCAGACATAACAGCAGAGTAATACCCACTGGGGCAATGCTAAATGTAAAGAACCTTTTGAAGTTTGGGAACCTGCTGGTGAGCCAGCAAAGTGGAAACTTGAGTAGTGCTCTTGAAGTGGTGAGGCAGAAAACCTCAGCAAGAGGAGGATTGCTAGAGATGAAGTTTGTCTTCTGGCAATTTGGCAGTGAAGAATGGCTTCTTTTGGGTACTCAGTTTTGTACATCGCTTTCCTCCTGTGGTTATAGGGTTCTTTTAGTTTCCTTTGGACTTGATTTCTATTCTTCAGTGAGATGTTGTCGTTTCTGCAGTTTTCAGTGTTGAATCTAGCCTTGAGACAACTTAATGTTGTTTTCCTGTAGAAAAACCTGCTTCTAGAGAGTTGCATTTGGTGTCTGTTTCGCAGGCAGTTTGGAAAAGCTAACCTCAGCATGGCAATAAAGTTGGCAGAACAAGTTTTTGGTCTGAAATGTTGATTTTTATAGGCTCATTGCCCAGCTCCTACTGCCACAACCAGCGACTCCAGCGTAAGCACCTGCGTTTCACAGCTTAGGTGATGCGCTTTGGGCTCACAGGGTACGCAGATCCTCCTGTTGTATTCGCCTTTTCTTCACTTGCTGTAAGCAGTTCAGCTTCCCCAGCTAGGCTGTTGGTGGATTGAGGGTTGTCATGGGGAAAACTGAGGTTGTTTGGGGAAAAACTGGGCTGTTTGCATGGCCTGGAGGTGTCTGATCATGGCTAAAAGCATTGTCTATCAGCAGGTATTACTTTAAAGCTTTCACAGTAATTGGTAGCATTCGGTTGTGAGCCAATATGGGTGTTAAAGTATCTTCAGGAGAGGGTGGCATAGTGTGTGCCATAACCATTGCTAGTGATGGAGCTGTGTGTGTTTAGGAGACTTCTGGAAGCAATGTCGTGCATATAAATTTTGCGTATTGAATACCATATGTTTGAATTAGAAATATTGTGCTGTTTGGGATTCCTTTTCAGAGTAAAATTCCAATAAACCAGTCTGGTGAATTGAGATTCCCTGATTCCCTTCTATGTGTCTTGCTCTTAATGATATGCTGGTAACTGCCCCTTCGTTTTGGTGTTAACCATTGCTTGTTAAGCAGGAACTTGACTATGTTCCCACCGTGAAGGTACTGGGGGGGGATTTGAAGCAAAAAGGGAATTGTTTCAAGACCGAAGTCGAGCCGTGGCTTGAGAACATTGCACAAAGAGATTGTAACCGGATGGCAAACAAACTGGTAAAAGCCTTTATTTTTACTTACCCATCTCGACCATGTGTGCCTATTTGTATTGCGGACGTGGGCTGCGGCCGTGCGGGACGGGAGGGCATCCATGCGTCGCTGTGTCCTGAGCTGTCCTCGCGGGGTGGACGCGGTCTCCTCTGGCCCTTTCCAGACCAATTGTTCATGCCAAATTTTCTACCTGTCCCCAGCTGCTTTCTTTCCAGCACAGTACAAACATCACCTCCTGGCACTGTTCCTTCCCTCCCACCTGTAACCTCTGTACGACTGCGCGTAGTACACACAGCGGTCCTCAGCTCTCTGCTGGCTTTAGATACCATCGAGTTGGGTGTATTGTAAACGAACCGCATTCATTTGGAAAATAAACTTCTCTCCTTTTTTTTTGGAAACGCATATGTGATGTTTTAATTATTCTTTTTAATGTATTCACATCGCATTGAGTGATCCGGGGTGGGCGGAGGGGGAGGCGCTGGCCTGGCCTGGGTGCTATCGGGAGGGAGGTGCTGTGCATCTCTGCCATTAAACGGCTTTATTTTCTTACTCGGATTTGATTTAACGCCATGGGATTGTTTTAAAACCGAGGAATCACTTGTGGAAGCGCTGGGATCAGTGGTTTTAAACCCTCCCGCTGTCCTCCAAGCCGGGAGCTGTGCTCTGTGCCGGTCCATGCCGGGGCCAGGACTCCCGTCGCCCCTTTCCCTTGGTTATGTATTGATTTTTAAAGTCATATTAATGATAATGACCTGTTTCGGTGTTATTTTACCTCAGTTTGCAGCGTTCCGGTCCCGATGAACCCGCCCCCCCCGCCCCGTGAGGCCGAGGAGCCCTGAGGGGAGGGCGGGGAAGCTCCGCCCGCGCTGCCGAGCAACGGGGCCGGGCGCTACCGGCAACTGCCCCGGCGGCCGTGAGGGGAGCGGGGCCGGGAGCGAGACCGGGCCCGGCCGTGAGGAGACCGGTGAGGGAGCGGGGCCGGGGCCTGGCGGGGAGGAGAAGGCCGAGAAAGCTGCGGAGTGGGCCCCAAGGGAGCAGCAGGGCCCCGGCGCGGAGGAGCTGAGGTGGCTGGAGCCCACCCCTGTGGCCCCGCAGCCCCGGTCCCGCTGTCAGGCTGCCTTCCTTCCCCTGCTGCTCCCCAGCAGGCTCTGGTGTGTTCGGGGCTGCTCATGGAGCTCTGTCCCAACCGTCTGTGCCTGAGAGGGCCGTGGGGGGCCCAGGCATGGGATGTTCTGGGGCCAGGTTCTCTGCCCCACATCTCCTCCTGACTGTGGGGTTTGGGGGTCTCTGCAGTCCTGCAGGGCTGGGCAGGGTAGCCAAGGGGCTGGTTCTGTGCTCTCCTGGCCCTGCAAAGCCTTCAGCCCCCCTGGGGCTGAGCCTACACCCGTGTAACAATCAGCTGTTTTGTCCAAGCTCAACGAACACCAATGGGAGAGGGTGCAGTGAGCACCTCCTTGTCTCTCTGCGACCAACACCATTCTCCAGGGCTTCCTCCTGGCCTTGGGACAGAGGGGAGCTTTCATCTCCTACCCCTGTGCTTCCCCTGCTGTGTGGGCACCTTGTCTGCATTGTGCCGTATACGAGGTTAGAGCTCTTTCTCTCGAAGAGCTTTCCAGGTTGTGGCTGCACCTCCATTTCCAATGCATTCCTGTGAATAAACACAAACCTCTCCCCTCCCTTTCAGCCCCCTGCTTAGGGCCATGGCCACGCTGAGCGTAAAGCCGGGGCAGCGGAGCACCGTGCCCGAGTGGCACACGAGCTCCCAGCTCCTGTCCGCTGACACCGAGCGCCTGCGGTCTGCTTCCCACCGCGTCCGGCAGGAAGCACGAGCTCTCCGCAACGAAACCAGCAACCAGGTGGGACCTGCGGCTGGGAGGATGATCCCAGGCTTGCCAGAAGGGCAGGCTGAGGAGTATGGGGTTGTGTCAGGATCTGGGTGATGGATGAGGGGGTAGAAGGCTGTACTCGTACAGAACATGCTAAATCTTTCCATTTCCTGTAAACCCACGTGCAGTGATGCACATGTACTGCCAGGGAATCCCTGACAACTTGGGTTGTTTTCTGTGCTGTCTGCTCGTGTGAATGAATGGCAACGTGGTGCTGTACTCTGTGAGGGGTCAGTCAATCCTGAAAATGGGGAAAACCTTCGGCAATATTCCCATTTGCAAGTTAAGAACAAGAGTTTCTCCCCTAATTCCAGGCAAAATGGGATGAGCACGACAACCGAACCCGCCTGGCTGAACGTATCAGGAGTGTGAACAGATGGAAGGAGACCCTGGACAAATGCCTCACAGATGTAGATGTGGAAATCGATGCCTTAGCCAAAGTATGTTGGGAAGACAGATGGCTGGGAATCAACTTACGCTCTCAACACGGGATGTTAAATAATTGAGGCTTTTCTCTTGCAATGGACAAGCCCATATGGAGTTTGAGGGGTTTTATTGCGGGTCTACCAAAACCCACAGCTGATGAAACGGCTTTATGGGGAAAGCACATCACTGTGTTCTTGGCTGAGCCATGCCATTCGGTGGAGCTGTGCATTGTATGCTCGTGCTTGGGCTTTTGGGTTGGTTGTGTTGTTTGGAGTTTTTTAAAGCTCTGAATGATGATGAGAAATATGTTAACAGCATCATTCACAACTGCTTGATTTTAAACGGAGGAAAGCAGTGGGACCTCTCTCTGATTCTTTCAGTTCTAAACCCAAAAGGTACTGCTTTTGCAATCATTAGACTCTAGCCAGGGGCAATGCAGGTCTAGAAGTCAAATGTGCTTGGTTCTTGTAATTTTATGCCAGACTTGCTAAAAGGTTTCAGAACTGTCAAGACAGGCAGTGCAAAGCCCTCTGAACAAGGGTATCAGAGGGTTTCCCTTCCTTTCCTCCTCCCATCCCTGAAGGAGACTGCACCCACCCACCAGGTTGTTTCCTCCAGGTGAAGGAGGCAGCAGAACGTGCCCTCCAGGCAAAGAACCTGCCTTTGGATGTTGCCATTGAGTGCCTGACATTCCGGGAGAGCCGCCGTGCCATCGATGTGGTGAGGGACCCTGTGGAGGAGGAGCTGCACAAGGAGGTGAAGTTGATAGACAAAGCCAAGAGAGAGCTGCAGCACAAAGCGAGTGAAGCCTTCGAACAGCTCTGGTGAGGCAAAGGTGACCGGGCTCTGTCCTCCTTGCTTGGCCCCAGCAGTTTAACGTGCCTCCAGTGCCATGCTGAGCAGTGGCAAGCAGGCCAGGGGCAGGGAACCACTTGGAGGAGCCTCTGAGGGTTGTTGTCAATGTCTGTGGGGTTTGAGGTTATAAGGTAGAGCATGTCAGGGGAAAGACTTCATCAGCATCCCTGGAACATTTTGGACCAAACAGGTGCCTTGTGCCACCTGCCTTGGTTCATGATCTGGAGCTGTTAGAGCTCTTGGGCTCTTAATACATGCTGGGTCACTGCCCTGCTACAGGAGGGTGGGCAGCTCAGCTCAGCAGCATCATGCTGGAGCAGAGCATAGGGGTGCCAGGCAGGCTGCTTTACCCAGTTGGACCAAGTTCACTGGGAGGGCAGGAGCTCATCACTCATCCTGAAATGATGGCTGATGTGGTGATGAAAGCTTTGGAACGTCTGAGCTGCCTTCCCCTTGGCATGCTCATTGCTGACCCCAGCCCTGCTTTCTGCAGCCTCTTACAAGAAGCTCGCCAGCAGCTGAGCAGTGACCACCAGTGCAAGATGGAAGCGTTGGAATTAGATCGTATGTGCTTATCCCTCAGCGTAAACTCTCCCAACATCTCCTTCAAGGTCAACCCAACTCAGGTCCCAAACGGGTAAGGAAAGAACCTGCCCTGGTGTGGCCAAATATGTGCTGGTGCTCAAAGAGCCTTGGGATGCTTTTTCTTTCTGTGCTCTATCCCAGCTTGAGGGGTGCAGTTTTGGAGGGAGCTCTGAACAGGAATTGGCTTCTGGGATTTGTTGTGACTCTTGAATTGGGAAGCCACAGACTTTTGGGAGTTATCTAAATTGTCACCACAAAACCAGTGGAGCTTGCTGCCCTGCCTCCCTCGTGCTTGGCTACCCAGTAGCATGGCATCAGCCTCTGGCACAACTTATGGGGGGTGTTGCTCCCCATTTTCACTTTCTTGGTGTTTTATAGTACAGTTTGGATGTGTCTGTGTTTTGAGCAGCTGTTGGGCACAG
>JBCJKH010059916.1:0-12340 GCA_039877255.1 Loriculus beryllinus | reverse complement strand
TAGGGATGCTGGGGAGGGACTCTTCATTAGGGACTGTAGTGACAGGACAAGGGGTAATGGGTTAAAGCTTAAACAGGAGAGGTTTAGATTGGATATAAGGAAGAAATTATTTACTGTGAGGGTGGTGAGGCACTGGAATGGGTTGCCCACGGAGGTTGTAAATGCTCCATCCGTGGCAGTGTTCAAGGCCAGCTTGGACGAAGCCTTGGGAGGCATGGTTTAGTGTGAGGTGTCCCTGCTTATGGCAGGGGTTTGGACCTAGTTGATCTTAAGGTCCTTTCCAACCCTAACTATTCTATGATTCCATGATTCTATGTGTACAGCTCCATCATTCTACAAGTTACCTTCAATACCCTAAGTCCATAGTCCTAGATTTTCAAGTCTAGTCATGTATGATCATCAAGATAGGATTCGGACCCATCTTTGTTATTTGTGGAAGATATTGTAAGCATTCTCTAATAAAGACAGATGCTGCTGGAAGGAACTGAGGTTTCATACCTTATCTCTTTGATATAATGAGAAGTAAAACCAGCCACAAGCCTCAAGGTACACAAGTGTTCACAAATGTGCTTAACTATAGTTATTATACCATTTTTCAAGCAGTATGCCTACTCTTCTAATTAAATTGAATTCCCATATGTAATACACATCATTATATTATAAACAAAATAGCCTTCTGGAATAGTTACTGGTATTGTTGTGCTTGTGAATTACAAGATTTAATATCATTTCATTTCCAAAAGAAATTTAGAATTATGTTTCATTGGTGGTAAATTCAATCTTTATTTCCCCAGTGATTATGAGAAAAACTAGTAACTGTTTAAAGTATGCACAAGTGATTTATCCACAAGCTTCTGCAGAGCCAATAGGACTTGCGTAATACACTTTATACTCTTATGTAAACATCTTTCCTACTTTCTGGGGGAATTTTCAAACATTTGGTAAATTCACAATTATTAGCAATCTTTCATAAATGCTGAATGCACTGGAAATGTTTTTCACTGTGAAAGACAAACACAGACACACCTGATGAATGCAGTAGCAGATTAATTTGTACATGTACTTCATGCTATTTTAACCTTTGTTATTCCCTAAAGCAGCCACCACTTTCCCAAAAGTGAAGTATCACCACAGGATTGGCCTTTCCTACATGTTCTCAAATCAGCATAGAAATGTTCCCCCTAGTTAGGCACACAAAAAGCAACCATTTTGGGCTGAATCAGCTTCACACTAGATTATAACAGTAGAAACCTAAAAACTTTTGTTTCAGTAATTTGAGCACAACTGATGATGCATCTTTAACATAGAAAAATACAACCAAAACTCTGCAATTAGTTAGCTTCTATTTTACCTACCAAAACACTCTGTTTTACTTTAACTACAGAGAATACTTCTATATTCTGCTGTGTTTCTAGTATAGAACTTCAGTTATATTGCTACACAAGGTATTCATCTTATATGTTACCAGTTCCCAACTCCACCTATACAGATGGCCCTGTGGTATGTTCATAGTCTCCATTTCTTCTACAAGTTGCTGTTTATGCAGGCTGAAATCATGAGCACCTTCTCAAACTGGGAAATCATGCCCCAACACTTGTTTCAATTCTTTTAATGTTTCCAATCCTTTGATTGTAGTCTCTCAAGCTCTATAATAAATACAGTAACTACTGTGTGTAGCTGTTCCCATAGCATTATGCAATATTTTATGTCTAAGTCCCACAAGAGCTTGTTGTTAATGCCACAAAACTGTAAAAATGTAGTTAACTTAAATTATTTTAATGAAGTTTACCTAGAGAATCCAAGGAATTTTTAACTCAATAGTAAATGTATAGTTTTATTATTATTAAAAACATTCACTTGCATTTATGACTTCATTTCTGAAAGGCATTGGCATTGTTCCAGTGGACATCCGATTGCTACAAGTTACATGCATGTTTTTCTTGATAGCTGCTACAATGCAATTCAAGAGTACATCCTGCCTGTCTTGCTTCTGTATTTTGATGATCTGCCATTTCTAAGAACTTCTCCCCAAATGAAGTGATCCCCAATCACAAACTCCCACTTTTCACTTGTTGCAGTCAGATGAAGACAATTCTGCCTCACTTTAAGGATTTAGTTGTCCTCAAAAAAGTAGAAGAAACCTAACTTCAATGCTTTCAATAGTACGTCATTAATTTAAATATTTGAAAACACTCAAACTAGACTGGAAGTTGATCAAAATAAGTTTCCTTTTGCATACCACTGAAAAAATAAATTTTTAAGATATTCTTTACTTAAGATTAGGAATCTCAACAAACAAATTGTAAGAAAATGTTGAGATTTCTACCTCTCATTCTTTCCCTTCCTCCACCTTTAAGGGCCAGATGTAAATAAGCAAAAGGTTCATGGAGGAACAAGCAGATTTCTATTCCAAATTTGTTTCCTTTGTGATTTTTGTCCAGTGATGCATTTCACACCCTCAACCCTTTTGTAACAACCAGAACTTGAGTGAAGGAATTCACCAACCTGTTCCAAAATTCAGTCTTTGGACTTTAATACACTAACTTTAACTACCCCCACATCTTGCTTTAAACCAGCAATGTGGTCATGGCCTAAGAGTTTTTGTGTATTTGTATTTTACATCCTGCAGGATTCACTACAGAAGTACATATCCCTAAACAGCCTCTGTACAAAAAAAAAAAAAAAGAAGAAGGATTGCTAAAACGCATAAGCTATCATTTATGTAGGTAAGGGAAGAGTTGATAGTAAATGCAGTAACGTTTACATGCAAATCCTGAAAAGTGTCAGCAGCAATTTTGATCAAGGTCATAAAACAAAGACTCCTTATAATGCCCCATGGTTTTGGAAAATCCAGGTGGAACAGTAGCTGCAAAATAAAAACACTTTCTCATTTAGATACATGGGAGGACTGTCCAAGTTTAAATTATACTGCTTTACCTCAGTTTTTGATATAAAGAAGGGCAGCACCATCACATATAGTTCTGGGTTTCTTTTCTACCTCTTATTTAGTTACAAAGGTACAAAAGGTCATCCTTTCGTACAGAACAGATGTAAGTTCAAAGCTAAACTAATTAACTGAAAATTAGTTTTGATGATCTTAAAGTCCTTTCCAACCCTAACTATTCTATGATTCTATGATTAATCTGGTTATAAATAACTTGTTTTATGTCCCATAAACCCTTAAAATTTCTAATACAAAAAAAAAATTGCACAGAAAATAAGACATCTTCACCTGAAGCAGAATAAAGGGAAGATTTCTAAAGCCACTTTAACATACTCCTAAACCCATAGACATCATCAGTCTGAAACAACAAGTGGGGATTAAGTTATGTTTGGGTTGTTTGGTTTGGGTTTTTGGGGGTTTTTTTAAGTATTTTCTAACTATCACAAGAGTGTATAAATATATATATTTCAGCAGAATGTACTAAAATATCAGAAGTCAGAGGTGCCAGGAGTCCTCCCTTTGAAACAACAGACTTAGAAACCAAATATTGACTATTGCCAACTTCTCCATTACAGTGGGCAGTTGCTAATGTGTCTGCAGACATTCTAAATACAGTTAGCATGAATGTTTAGTATGCAAGTCATAACTGCACAAGTTAAAACTTGTTTCTGAGCACAGTTTATTCATCAATGCTGCACTTGACATGCATTACTGAATTTAGACACCCTCAGATCAGAGCCTGGTGGATGAGCAGTACAATTGAACTTTATTGGGAAGCTCAGTAGTAAAAGAGTCAAAAAGTAAGAGTATGTTACTGTTAATTTACTGTCTTACCCAAAATCTACCTAATCAACATGGCATTCCTCTGTTTCTCCTTTAACTTGTCTCTCATTTTAATTTAGTGTTTCATATTGCCTAAGTATTGCTCATTGATTTCCGTGTAAAAGTAGACTCCAAATCATTTTACACTTTCTAAGCACCCTGAGTTTTCAACAGATACACACCTTTTTATTAACCCTTCACCAAAAAACAAATACCCTACAGAATTAGTGCAAGCCCCTTAGTGGCTCTTAAGTTTCAAACATCAGACAGAATTTTCCCATTTGTTATGGCATTGCATTAACTCAGGAATAACTTGCTCAAATTACTAGCTTTCAGAATTAGCCTAAGGGTCTTAGTGGCTTCTATATTTTATTACCATTTCTTAGTACTACGCAGTGTCCTCAAATCTCCATTCCCATTTTACAAGTATGGGAAAAGTAAAGATAAATATCAATTTCCTTTGGTGGCAGAGGCCACCCCTGTTTTGTTGCCAGATCTAGCATCAAACTCTTTATTGCACTGGTCTAATGATTGTGAAATTATGCTATTACCAGACCAGTGCAACAACATGGACAAGATACAAGTACCAATAGTTAAACGCATACATATCTCTAAATGCAAATTTATCTTTCAAAGCCTTGATTGATACCCTACCAATTAACTTATAAGACCAGCTACACAAAAAATAATGTACTTCTCATTACAAATACCTGTCCCAAAATATGTTTTGCTCTAAAAAGCAAAATTTATCCATTTTTATGTAATTAGAATGCTTTCTGAAACCAACATTACCCACTTAAACCATTTCAAAACAGGTTTTTTTACACCCCCTGTCCCCTCATTTCACACCTTTATTCAAACTATGCAGTTACTACTCTCTACCTAGTCCAAAGTTCAGTTTTTCTTACCTTTATAACTCTGCCAATGCTCTGTTTCCAAAGATGCTTTCTTCCAGCTCTAAACATTGTACTATTTGACAAAAGCATCAAGTACTGTTTTTCAGCAATAAGCTTAAACTATGGAGCAAGCTTCTTATCTCATTATTTTGTGCTCTCCCTCCAACCTTTTGTTCTTATTTATTTCATTTCTCATCTGTAGGAACACCAAAATAACTCTAAGAAAACACAAGAAGGCCCTAAAAAGTCAACAACTATTAACTTTAGCTCTGTATTTAAAATTCAGTTCTATGTGCATTTAAATTACTTGAAACCTAAATTGAGCTCCTTTAGAAACTAAAGGTCTCTAACTATCAGAGTTTACTGCCTGTAGATTGGGAGTTGAAAACTACTGCTACCAAGCACAGTGTTGTTAAGGTGATACTGTTTATATGCAAACACCACTCAATACCATTCATCATGTTGAAGGGTAACATAACCATTTGCAAAAGTAAATTTTATGACTGCTTATCTGATTTGTGTTTAGCCTTCTTAAGCAATCCTCCTGTCAACAGACATCTTTTTTCCTTATCACAGACGACTCTTTAAATATATAGCAACAACAGTCAAGCAGCTTTCAGATAGTTTTTACCTCCAGACTACTAAATTACTGAATTTTCCATTCATATTTTTATGCCAGCACACTCAGTCTCAGTTATTTTTCAGTTACACAATGGTTACTTAATACCTTTTATTTTTCCTTTCTCCAGCAGGAATGTTGAGATTTTTCTTCTTAAAATAGCCTTATATTTTTCCACTTCAGTGACAGAATCTAATCTGATGTCCTCTTGAAAATGCCAAGAAAAACAAACTAATGATCCAATATTAGGAACAAGAAAAACAAGATGTTTTACAGCTATTTCATACTTAATATGCCCCTAAATATTTCTGCTTCCACTCATACCAATGTGAATCATGTCTAAAATCACTTGACAGCCTCAATGTTGATAAAAATCTCATGAGTAAAAAACATTTTCCCCACATTATCTAATTTTTCCATACAATTTTCCCCACCTACTATAGTCAAATCTTACTGTGTATACATGTTTGAAAGAGAAAGACTGAAAAAATTGCATTTAGTGTAAAAGTAAACACCCATAGCTTTTTCTGAACCCTTAAACGTGAAATTAAATATTACACATACAGTTAATTCATGAACATATTCAGAAAACAGAGGAATTATTTACTAGCCTAGACATCTAGTCCAACCCTCTAGTCCTTCATGGGATCCTGTCTAGCAGGTCCCTGAGGAAGTCAAAAATCTGCAGGCCTGAGGTCTAAGTCTGTGACACTACTGGTTGTCTTGCTCACTTCTCTCAGAGTTTTTAAACTCCACAGCCACATCATTGCTGAAGTCAAGGATTCTCTCAAACTCCCTATCTTCAACTGGTTCTTTCTTACTTGTGAATGGCAAGCCCAGCAGAGCTGTCAGCTTGTTTATCATCTGCAAAAAGAAATAGTCTTCAACAAACTCCAGAAATCTCACTCATTTAAGTAACCTGGAATGTGGAACTTTACATTAAATCAGAGGCTGGCAAAATTAAGATTACTGGGAATTATGACAGGGAATATTCTAATATGTGAAGTAGACCCATGTATGTGTTAATATCAAATAATCACAAAGCATTAACTTACACAGAAAGGCTCTTTACAGCTGTAATGCATCTTCAGTCAGCTCTCAGCAAGAACTTTTTAAGTAGACTGCATTTATAGTGCTAGATGATATACTGATCTTGCTTAGAGTCATGGAAATATTTTGATGCTTATGGAAAGCAACTTCCTGTGGTCTTCCAACTCATTATGTGTTAAAAAAGAAAACTGAAAATAATGAAGTGGTTGAGACAGTACTTTACTGTCATTGTCAGGTCACTGTTGTTCTCCAGTCAAAAGTCAGACTTCCAGCAAAGTCAATTTAGCACACCATTAATACAACCAACCCAGAAGGCTAAGCAGCAACCTTTTGGTCAGCAACCATATACAAGATATCACCTGGATTGCTTCTTTGCCTTACAAGTCACAGAAAACAAATAACACTCCGGCTTAAGTTTGGCATAACTGGTAACTGCTGAAATGGCTATAAAAATATAATTTTAGGAATTTTCTTTACATCCACAAGAACATTAGTTTGAATAGTGTATCATGGCTATGCAAACAGGCCAAATAATCCAGGCTCATTTTAAAGATTTTTGAACAGAACAGTTCCTGCTGAGGCAAGGTCATCTAATCAATACCTTAACAAGGACTACTTGTTTTATCACATTACTAGATTTAACACATCACAGAATCACAGAATGGTTGAGGCTGCAAGGGACCACTGGAGACCATCTAGTTGAACCTCCCTGCTCAAGCAGGGTCACCTAGAGCACATTGTTCAGGATTGTGTCCACAGGGCTTTTGTGTATCTCCAGTGAAGGAGACTCCACGACCTCTCTGGGCAACCTATTACAACCCTCAGTCACCCCCACAGTAAAGAAGTTCTCCCTCATTTTCAGGTGGAGCTTCTTGTGGTTTAGTTTACGCCCACTGCCCCTCATGCTACCATCTGGCTTCACCAAGATAGCTGGCTCCATCATCTTGACACCCTCCCTTCAGATACTTATATACCTTGATTAGATCCCCCCTTCTTTAGGCTGAATAGGCCCAGCTCCCTTAACCTTTCCTCACAGGAGAGTGCTCCAGACTCTCAATCATTCTGGTAGCCCTTCACTACACTTGCACCAGGAGCTTCATGTCTCTCTTGTACTGGGGAGCCTAGAATTGGGCACAGTACTCCAGGTGAGGTTTCATCAGAGCTAATTAAAGATAGGGGATTACCTGCCTCACCTGCTGGCAATGTTCTTCCTAACACAGCCCAGGATACCATTTGTCTTCTTTGCCACAAGGGCATGCTGCTGGTTCATGGACAACTCATTGTCCACCAGGACCCCCAGGTCCTTCTCCATAGAGCTACTTTCCAGCAGGTCAATCCCCAGCCTGTAGCAGTGCATGGGGTTATTCCTCCCCAGAGGCAAGACCCTGCCCTTGCCTTTGCCTAACTTCATTAGGCTCCACTCTGCCCATCTCTCCAGTCTGTTTAGATGCTTCTGAATGACAGCACAGCACTCTGGAATATTAGCCACTTCTCCCAGTTCTGTGTCACCAGCAAAGACTTACAAAAACATGTTTATCATTTGAAAGAAGATTTCTTGCAGTATTAATCAGCTTCAAAACAAAACAAAAAGAAAAACCTGCCCTTTTACCCTTTATTTTACTGGTGATCCACTATCCAATCTGTAACTTTAACACCACAGATGCTCTAGAGTCTAAGATCCAAGGTGAAGTTGCATTCTTTTTAATAATACATACATGAAGGAGGATATGCAATCTTGTGTTATAACTCAGCATTGTCAGATTAGTATTAGCCTGTCATGTGTCTCTGGATACCCTTAACTATGTTCAGCTCCCTACAAACCAGTAAGCCAGATTTGGGGTAAATCACCATTATGCAAATCAGTAAAAAAACATGAAGAACAGAAACAACTGCATCAGAGTGAAGCTTTTTAAGTTAAAATATTAAGTAGCAATATTAGTTTTGGAATTATGAAAGTTCATTACACAATGTCAAAAGATTTTTTAATAGTGTTACACTGCACAGTGTCAGCAGCAAGGTTTCTTTTATTCTGGGTAATTACAGGCAGTAGCTACCTACCATCTAGTGGCTAAAAACTGAAAAAGTGCATTACTTTTATGCTGGTTTGGATGAGAGCAGTTTATATAAAATTTGGCAACTGAAATTGGCCTTTACAGAGATGATCACTTAGACATCTCAAATGAAAATAAACACTGAATAGAAGTGGAGAAACTTAAAGAAAAGCATATCCTACTCTGCTGTATTTTCTTCATACAACTGCAATGGTAACAACCAAAGCTATTTTTCTCTATCACTGCAAAAGTTCTTAGCAGTCTATGTCAAAAAGGGGATTCGGCAAGTCTTGGATTAGAGCTAGAAAAATCTAACAAACATGCGGTACACATATACATGTATACATGTATACATGCACACACCAGCCATTCCTACAAAGTGGCTCGCAGATTCCTATACAATACTTTTGTATAGTGACAACATTACATTATAGTAACAACACACAGAGACAACACTGTGATACCACTTGCAATGAAAGTGTAAATGATGGTGTTCAGTAGCTGCTGTCTAGCATTAAACAATAAAAAGATTCTCTTTGCCAGCTGTTGCACATCAAACAAAATAACACTGTAATAACAGCCCATGGACTAATTTACTTCTAAGATTAAATGAGCAAAAAGTTAAGAGGTTTTTTTCCTCCCTGCAGGCCCCACCAGGAAGCTAAGATAGGGTATCCTTATTAACTTGGCAGAATATTTTTTAATTCAACGTTTTTAAGATTAAATCAGGATTGCTTAATGTCAAGTCATGCACCCTAAAAGCGATCTCTAAACTCATATTCATACTCATATAGCTCCATGTTTTTTTCATCAATTGGTGTTAATTTATACCTCAAAAGTTCAAGGACCAGATCTTCAGAGATTTCCCTGGTGTGTTTGTTTTTTTCCTTAGCAAATGCATAGTCCATCTTAGAACCATTGTCTCAGCAGTCAGCCAGGAAGGCTAAGAGTCTTTTTATTTTCCATTTTGTCAAAAGGGAGTATCTCCCAGGTCAAACTGTATATTAACCCAAAGCTTAACCAGAGTGGTAATGAAATTTAAGCCGTCTTTTAGCTCCAGCTACACGTAAAATCTGGCCATGATTTAATAGTATTACTACTCCTACTACTAATAGTATTACTACAAGAAATGATCAAGCCTCCTATGGCCATATATCTCTACATATATGTAGATAAATATTAGTCAAAACATAAATTGATTTGAAAATCATCCAATCACTGTGAGACCTAAATTAGAATACAGCGTAACTTCCTTTCCAGTTGCCTATGGATTGTTCTAGAGTTTCAAATTGCAGTAATCCAAGCCACGTGTTTACTAAAACACTGCACAGCAGGTATTGTACCACTTTAAGGGTCTTCCCACTGCCCTGAATTCACACTGAGCAAGTTAACCTTGGATCACTGTGTAAACTTGTTCGCAGTAAAAATACAGTTGATATCTCTTTTGATCCCTAAGAAAGGGATTCACCTACCTATTTTACAAAAGGCCTAAAGTTATGTCTATTTTTAGTTTAAGCAGTCATGCCTACACAGCTGGGTAGCTAGTGCTATCAGAACACCAGATCTAAACAGCAACACTGAAAGCCTGACAGCCATCAAATACTGTGTTTGATAACAAAGTGAGGCTTGTGCTCTGATCTACAACCCTAACTATTCTATGATTCTGTGACTGCAATTGATCTGTTCATTAAGGATTCTAAGCCACATTATTTTACTGCCTCAGTGGCTCACATTTGTATCTTATTAGTAAGCATCTCCAGATGTATTTATTTTTTCCCCAAAGCGTCATTCTTCATAAAAATAAAGCAACTGCTTCCACCTTGTTCTTTGCTACATACACAGCTACAGGAAGCTGCTGAGCCAGAATTCTGCAATGGAGCAGAAGTAGCCAACACAGAAACTTCTCAAATAGTGACTTACGAAGCTTGCCAGCAATCACAGCAGAGGACACAAGTTTTGGAATAGTTAATGCTGCAAGGGTAGGGAATGTGATTCCTGCCTTAATTGTTCTGAAACGCTTTTCCTATCTAGATGAAGACATTTATACATCCAATTTCAAAACCATCAGAAGATTACTTTTAATAAGCTCACCTCCAGTAATTAGCTAGCTGTAAAAAGACTGTATATTCACATGCACGTTCTTATAGCATCTTGAATGTTTTCATTTTATACTCCAGTACTGAGACTTTGGCCATTTGCATTAGATAGAGACCTTTCAGAGATACTTTCCTGCAGTTTGATGGACCTCTTGATGAAGCAAGAAGCAATCCATCAACTCACTACAAATGCATTAGCATTAAATGTGATTAGTCACCTCTCAGAGTAATTCTTCTGTATTCAACTCATTCATTTTTATATTGAAAATACAGTTCCACTCAAGAGAGCAAAGGCTTCAAATTCAAGGCAAATATTTCTGTGTCAGGAGGAATTTAATGCCCCTTAATACCATACAATCCTCTGGGTATCCCAGAAACACAACAGCATGTGAGCCAAGCTGTTATTTCCCAGAAGTGCTGGTGTTACCATGCCCAGTTTTGTTGTACAGTTAAAACTGGACAAGCTGCAGCTTCTCAGCAGTCCAACTGCATGGAGCCAGAAAGCAAGCAGCACCGTCCCCTGCCCCACTCTTCAACCCTAGATCCTCACCCCGACACCCTTCTGGTATTTTAAATGCCTACTCAGAAACCTAGGAACAGTTATTTGCCAATAACCAAGCACTCCCCTTCACATAAGTTTAGTGTTACAATGAGTATAGACTTCAAATTTCAGTATTACATAAACAAATACTGAAACCATTCAGCTCCACAAAAGTGGCAATAATGCAAAGCTTAAGTTATTGTGGGCTTCCAGGCTATACACGGGCAGCTCATGCCTACACGGCATACATTCCTATTGCATCAAAGTGGAATTTACTCCTTGGCATAAATGAGACCTTTCTGGAAGCAGCAGCACCGCAAGTACTGGCTGCAGAGACACATGATAAAAAGCAGGAATTGTTGCTGAGCAACAGGAGCTGTGCCATTGCTGCTTCTTCAGCTTTCCATCTCTCTCCTGCATGTTCAGAGTGGAAGAGATGCAGGATGCCCTGTAGCTGCAAACCTTATTAAACCTCTTTCTCCTTCTGTGGTACATTATTATTTGTCATGAAGTGCTATTATTCTTGATGTGTTTGGAATACAACACATTGTCTGATCTAGATTAAGTGACAGAGATCTTCTTCATTGTAAATATTCTGCATGTTAATTACAATGATGACCTAATCCTTCATTACCATAGTTCTTTCTTAATAGGAACAGGAAGCATTTCCTGTGCCTAGTAAGAAAATATATTATCTGGCTACAGAAAACAAATCAATAGGGATCTGTGACATTCTTTTAGCCAATCACAGCTTGCTTGTGCCTAAGAAAAATCCTTCTTTCCCTTCTAAACATTTGATGTCATGCTTTGTCCAAATACATGTATCAAACACAATCCATATTTATATATTGCTCTACCATCATCTACCACTGTATTCCAAACAAGACAGCATACTTGACTTTTTCTTTGCCTTTCATTAGAAATGCCTGTCAGAAAATTAAAGAAGTCTACCCATGGTTCTTATGCTAACACATTGGTTCCTCTTTCCATTGTTGCATACTCCTCTAGCTTCTTGTAGTACCCTCCTAGCAACGAAAACAAAAAGCGGCTTTTCCTACCCTCCAGCAAGTTAGCCGTGGTCAGACACTGTTAAGATTACTTTGGCCATCTTATGCTACAGTAATAGCTGTCACATGCAATTTGCTGGGTGCTTTGATAATCAGTAACTGTATCTAATGGTTTGTCTGCCACCAGCTACAAGTGGATACTTTTTAATCTGATCAAAGATATCCAATCATCATTTTAAAAAAGAAAAGAAAAGAAAAGAAAAGAAAAGAAAAGAAAAGAAAAGAAAAGAAAAGAAAAGAAAAGAAAAGAAAAG
>JBCJKH010059915.1:0-10185 GCA_039877255.1 Loriculus beryllinus | reverse complement strand
CCTTCAACCAGTTTATTGACTTTATTGTTTTATAGCCAAGTGCATTTCCAATGGGAAGCCCCGAGAAACGGGGGGCTCTGGGGAATGGGGAGGGCCATCCCGCACCCGGCCCCATGGGGCTCCTCCGGCTTTAGTGTTGTCGGTGGAGTCTTGGAATTGTCATTTAGAAAAGGAAACAACAAAAAATGAGCGCTATAAAGTGTGGGGTGGGTGGAAAAATAAAGGCGGGGGGGGGGGTTGGGCTGCAGTGCCCTGGCCCCCAAGAGGAGAGCCCGGTTCTTGCAGAGGGCAAGGGATGGGATGGGATCTGCTCTGCATCGGGTGGGCTCCCCGTGCTCCTTTGCTTCATGCATGGCACAATCTCCATTTTAGTTCTTTTTTTAATTATTGTTCTTTTTTTTTTTTTTAGTTTTTTTTTAAATTTTTTTTTCTTTTTCTTTTTTTAGCTTCAAACCTCCCAGTGAAAAATATTAAATATTCAAGGTAATAAAATAGATTATTATTTCTAGACTATATGTTCGGTTTATCCCCAAAGGAGCGTCACCTGGGATACCCCTTGAAATAACCCCTAGACCACTGCATTGCAGGCAAGGCAAGGCACTTCCGCAGGTGATCCAGCTCAGCTTGCAGGCGCTCGCGCTCCGAGACCATCTTCTGCTTCTGGGTCCTTAATTCCTGCAGGAATTAAGGAGAAGAAGGAGTCAAGGCAGGAAGGCACGGGAATGGGATCAGTCATGGGGCACTGGGCTCGCCTGGCTGCCCCATGGGGATGCTGGGTGCCTGTATGGGGACTCTGGGTGCCTGTATGAAGATGCAGGGTGCCTGTATGGGTACACAGAACGGTGGCACTGGAGGGTACCATTGTGCTATGGGAGCTCCACTCACCGCCATGCTGTGCGAAAGCTGCTCTGCCGTCAGGCTCAGGCTGTAGTGCTGGGCCTCCAGCCGCCGGCACTGGGTCTGCAGCACTTGGCGCTCCAGGTTTTGTTCTGCAAAGCCCAAAGGACAAGGGGTGAGCACTGATTCCTCTGGCTCCATGCACAGCGCTGGACCAGGGTACCGCGGAGGATGCCTCCAGCATTCCAGAGCATCCCTGGTCCTCTGAGATGGTGGAGGCTCCCGCAGGGAGCCTTCAGGTCCTGCTGGGAGGACACTGGGCAGTGTGAATACATGAATTTTTCACATATACATCAATTTTCAACAGTGCCTCATGTTTTCATGCTGCTCCTGCACTGCTGGGAGCCACCAGTGCTTCCCAGCCCATCCCAGGAGGAGCTGGAGCTGCCTGCTTTGGGCATGGGGTGATTTCACGCAGGGAGAAACTAAGGCACAAAGTGGGGTTTACCCCCTATTCCCATCTCCTACCTTCTATATGTTCCTGGTAAGCTTCAAAAATTGCCTCGATCCCTTGCCACTTGGGCCTGGGGTACTCTTCCTCCTCTTCTTCCTGCTCTTCCTCCTCCTCCTCCTCCTCTTCCTCGGATGCTGAGTCATGGGGCAGCGGGGGCAATGCCCGGTGGGGCAGCAGCCCCTCGGCTGTGCCATTGTGCGAGGGGGCAGCCAGGCGGCTGGAGGCCTGCAGCTCAGGGATGTTGTAGTGGATGGAGGCATCGAGCTTGTGGTTCTGCTCCGCTGTTCCCCCTGTGGGTATCAAGTGTCAGCTCCAACCCATTCCCGGTATTCCCAACCTGCTCAATGTGTGTGTGCTCCATTCCAGAACTGCCCTTCACTGAGAAAGATGCTCCCCACAATGTATTTATTTTCTTTCTCAACAAGCCCTTCTGGGGGTGGGTTGCAGCATCTTCCATGGGATTTCATCACCCCCTGCACACGGGAATAACTTTGTTTTCCTCATTCACCACAATGCATGATTTTGGGGAATGGAGCTCTATTATAGAACCATCGACTTCTCTGAGTTGGACGGGACCTTAAAGCTCCTCCAGCCCCAACCCCTGCCACGGGCAGGGACCCCTTCCACCGGAGCAGCTTGCTCCAAGCCCCTGTGTCCAACCTGGCCTTGAACACTGCCAGGGATGGGGCAGCCACAAACTGTGTCTGAGTGCTGGTTCCTGGGGGCCACAGAGCATCAGAGACAACCCCCCTCCTCCCCCGCGGGGCTCAGACCAGGGGCACCACAGGGAGGGGCTGATGGGGCCCCAGACATTTTGCATCTCAGCAACCCAGAAAAGCAATAGGGAATAGGTTTGGGGAGGAAACCCCCCTCCAGCGCAGGTACTGGGATGCTCACCCCAGGTAATGGCACCCACAACCCGCACTGCTGGTGTGGGCAACAACATCACATCAGGGTGCACTTCTCCTTCACCTCACCCACGCTGCCCAGCGCCCGGTCCCGCAGCGCCGGCAGGTCCGCGTCCCGCAGCTTGCTCAGGAAGGCGAAGGCCCCGGCGCTGCCGTCCTCCTCCTCCTCTTCCTCCTCCTCCTCCTCTTCCTCCTGCACCATTGTGGCCAACTCCTGCGGCAGCTCCACCGCGCCGCCGGCCACGTGCAGCTGAGCATCGTCCCGCCCGTCCTGCGCGGGGCAGAGTCGGCTGCGGGTAGACCTGGCCACCACCGGCCGTGGGTGCGGGATGTGGGGGAACCGGTCCCCCGGGGGAGAGCATTGGGAATGCTGGGGGACACCGGCATTGTCCGGTTCCGGACGCGGACCACGGGGCAGGCACACGCAGCCGTTTGCTGCCCTCTTCAGGAATCACCTCCCCGGGCAGGCACCCGGCCTGGGGCTGTCCTGGAGGGTCCATGGGAAGACCTCGAGGTCCCTGCACGGGCTGGTCCTTACCTGGGCCAGGCGGTACTTGTCCCGCAGGTGTATCCGGACAGCGGCCCTCCCCGCCTTCCTCTGTGCAAAGGCCTTGTCCCGCTCGATCCTGCAGCGGCGGGTGCACGTTGTCACTTCCCAACCCAGCAGAGCCACCCTCGCCAGCATCGCCCTGATCCCCCAGCAGCACAGAACAAGCGTTTTCAACCCTTGCAGCGTTTTACCTTCAAGCTTTCACCTTTAAGCTTCTCCTTCCTCATTGGGGTGGATGGAGAAGGAGATGCCAAGGTCCCCAGGAGGGTTGTAACGGGGTACGGAGGGCAGGGCCACATCCTGCCCCTCCAGCCTCAGTGGAGATGCTCAGTGAAGGTGCCCATTGGAGGGGCTTGCTCAGCTCCTGGATGCTGTGTCACTGGGTCCCCACAGCACCAGACTCAAGGTGGTGGGACCTTAACACAATCCCGTGCTGGTCCCTCTTGTCCCTCAGCTCCGCAGGTGCTGGGCTGGCACCAGGCACCCACCACATCAAGGCACTGGCACCCATGGATAACCCTTGTCACGTACAGTGCACTAAACCCCTGACCCAGCCCCAGCACCAGCAGGGACCTCCTGTGCTCTGCTCCTGTCCTTTGCCCCGCTCCTGTCCTTTGCCCCAGCTGCTTCCCTGTCCCTGTGCTGCCCTGGGACAGCCCCTGTTGCAGGTGGGACCCCACTCCCTGTGCATGGGGGACCCCATTGACCGCCAGCCCCACCAAAGCCTCACTTCTCCTCCAGCAGCTGTCGCTGGTACTCCTCAAACTCCTCACGGTTCATGCCGCTGGGCAGAGCGGCCTCCTTGGCATCCTTGGGGGGCCCCTTGGGTGGCTCCTCCTCACCCCCCTTGAAGTTCTTCAGGGCAGCCGTGAAGAAGGAGGCCATGAGTGGTGGCTGTGCCCCACGGTGCCGCTGGTCTCAGCCCGGGCCGGTGCCTGCAAGGTCAGCAGGACCAGCCCCAGGGGCACCGCGGATCAGGGCGGATTAAGGCATTAGGGGGAGAAGCCACAGGCATTGGTGTGGAAACATCTTCAGGTGCTGCTCGTTGCACCCAAGAGTGCTTGGGGACATGCTGGGATGCTGCCCCATAAGGGTGCTGGGGAGGTGGGAGCCCCAGCGCACCCTGCATCCAGCTGGGAGACCTCCCGTCGCATGGGCCCCAGCGCAGGGCAGCACCCCAGGGCCTCCTTCCTCCTCCTCTTCCTCCTTGCTGTGCACCATGGAGCCCTGTGCTGGGAACCCACAGTCACCCACACCAGCACAGGGAGGGCTGGCGCGAGGAGTTGGTGCAGAAGAGATGCAAGAGGATCCCTCCAAGCCTTTGCCAGGGCCCAAGAAAAAGAGGTCTGGCCTAATTTGAACCCAGGGGCTGAAGGATGCTGTTGAATTAATTCCTTTGGTTTAATCAAAAAAGCCCAAACGTGTGTGGTTCAGCTGCCACTGGTGGTGCCACTGGTGCTCCAGGTGGTGGCTGGAGCGGGGCTGCCTCAGGGTTCAGGTTCCATCCTCAAGCGAGTGGAGATGTTCCATCCTCAAGCGAGTGGAGATGTTCCATCCTGTCCCTGTCACTGGGATGGGCAGCTCAAAGGGACCCCACACCCCATGGGATGTATGTTGTGATGATAGTCCCAACCCTGGTGGGTCCAGGGGGCTTCTGGCCACAGGTCCTGGGAGGAGACAGGGGTTAAACATCCCTCAGGTGCTTCAGCTCCTTTTGCAGCTTCTCAGTGAGCTTCTTGAAGGACGGCCGCTTGCCCGGCTCCAGCGCCCAGCAGCTCTTCATCAGGGCATAGACGGTGTGGGGGCAGCCCTCGGGGGGCTCCATGCGGTACCCCTGCTCCAGCAGCTCCGTCACCTCCTTCAGGCTCTGGCAGGATGCAGAACGCAGCTGAGACTCCCCTTCGCTGGCCCTTGCCCCAGGCAGGGGACACTGAGATGTCCCCATCCCCTTGACCCACAGCATTCCCCGGTACAGCACTCACCAGCTTGGGGTAGGGCACGCGGCCGAAAGAGAAGGTTTCCCACAGGAGGATTCCATAGCTCCACACGTCTGACTTGGAGGAGAATTTCTGCAGCAGCAGGAGGAGGAGAGGAGGCTGAAGCCGACCTCCCTGAGGGCAAAACAGGAGCCAGAGGCTGCCCCCTCCCATCCCCGCTCCCCCTTCCCATCACCTGCACAGCCCTGGGGGTGACCCTGCCACATCCCTGTGGAGCTGCCCCAATTCCTGCTACGCACCAGGGCAAGGGCTGCTCAGGACAGAGCCCGAATTTTGGGAGGTGAGGGGCTGAATGTGCCAGAAGCCACTGCAGGACAAGGATGAGCAGAGGGAGCCCAGAGCTGCTTCGGAAGGACCCTCCCTGTGTCCTCCACGCCTTCCTACCATCACTCACATTGTGTTTCAGGGCCTCTGGGGCCGTCCACTTGACAGGCAGCAAAGTGGCATCAGTACCCTTAGGATTGACCCTGGCCAAGCCGAAATCGCTCACTTTGGCCACGTTCTCCTCAGAGATGAGGATGTTGCGGGCAGCCAGGTCCCTGTGCACCAGCTTCTTGGACTCCAGGTAGTCCATGCCCTGAGCCACGTCCCTGTGGTAGCCAAAGGAGGCAGAGCACAGTGTCACCACATGAAGCCTGGGGATGCCCGGGGGATGCAGAGCAGCAGTACCCAGCCCGAAGAGAGGGACTTGGACTCACAGAGCAAAGAGGAGGAGCTGCTCACTTGAGACAAGCGCCCGGCCCCGTGTGCGCAAGAAGTTCACCAGGTTGCCCTGATAGAGGAGGATAAACACGTCAGGACCAACCTGATGGAGCTGCCCGGAGGCTTTGCCTCTGCAGTGCCCAGCATCCATCCAACTCAGCCGCTAAACATGGATTTTGTCCTCAGATCTGAATGCCCCCCCAGAGCCGGGGGCTCCCACCTTGCTCATGAATTCCATCACGATGTAGAGGCCGTTGTGCAGGATGACACCAAGCAAACACACCAGGTTTTTGTGCCGGACCTTCCTGAAGTGGAGGGGATTCGGGTCAAGGGGGTGTCTGCTCGTCCCTGGGACACGAGGCAGGGCAAGGCTGTACCCCCTGGGGGACTCACGTCATGGCAGCAGTTTCAGTGAGGAAGGCCTGGGCGGTCACATCACACTTGATGTTCTTCACGGCCACCTTCTGCCCCATGTACTCGCCCTGCAGCACATCTGGGAGGGGATGCGGGGGGTCAGGCTCAGCCCCACACCCGACTCCCCTCATCCCAGGCTGAGCCTCCCCATGCCATGGGGATGGGGTGAGGACATTAGGGGGGGCCATTTGGGGAAGCCTGGGGTCAGGGAAGCTCCAACCCCATCCTCTCACCTACCTCCAAACTCGCCTTGCCCGATGCGGTCTCCCAGTGTGAGATGCTGCAGGTTCAGTAACCAGCCAGCTGGGCATGGGCACAAGGGGCAGGTCAGCAGGGGCCACCATGCTGCCTTGTCCCCAAAACCCGAACCACAACCCTCTGCCTCATCCCCTACCTTTGGCCAACTCCTCCTCGGCTGACTTCATCCCGCTTTTTGGCTTGGGCTTCACCAGCTTGGTGCAGATGGCTCCCTGCTCCTTCATGTAGTACTGCCGAGGGGTGGATGACGGAGGCAATGCGGTGATGCCATCTCTCACCCCAAGCTTGGGGTGTGGAGCTGGGGGATGCTCCATAGGTGCCCCCCATCACTGCCACCCACAAGGAGCCACGTTTCCCCTGGCACTGCAATTTGCAGCCCACATCTCAGCCCTGCTCCCGCTGGACACAGCCATAGAACACCTTGATGGACTCAGAGTGCTCCAGGATGCTGTCGGTGAGCCGGACAGCAGCTAATGGGTTAAAGCCCTGGCAGTGGAAGGTGGTTTGCAGAGGCGATAAGGAACAGAAGCGATGGCAGCTGCGGTTACAGAATGGGGCCAGAGGAGCTGAAAGGGGGAAGGACCCACCTGAACGCAGAATTTGTATCTAAATGAGGAAAGCACATGAGAATGCAAAGGAGAGAGGGGGCTTGGAGGGGACAGAGATGGGGCAAAACACCTCGCTGGGGTTCAAACCCTGTCCAGAGGCTGCCAGGATCTTTGGTTTCAAACATGCCCTAAGCCCTGCTGCTGAGTGAAGCACTGAACGAGCAGGGATGGGAGAACCCACATCAGGGAGAAAACGCCAGGGACCTGCCGCCACTGTGCGTGACCCCATGAGGTTTGGTGCCGGTGGGGCTCCCTGCCTGGTGAAGGGAGCCTCACCTCGATCATGTCGATGAGGTTGGAGAAGTACTGCCGGCTGTCGATGCTGAGCGTGTTCTCCTCGTGCACCACGCGGTAGTGGATCACCTCCCTGCCGAAGCTCACGCACAGCACGTAGTCCCCGGGGTGCCGCACGGACTCACGCACCAGGAACAGCCCGTCCTGAGGGGGCTGCAGCTCCTGCACTGCCTCCACCCCCGAGATCTTCCCATGGAACCAACTGGGGAGAGGACACCGCCAGGCTGGCTGTGCTGGGGGCAGCGAGACGGGGAAAGCAGAGCCCCCAGCAGAGCTATGGAGATGCCATTGCATAACGCCCCTTCCCACCAGGTCCATCCCTGCTGCCTGGGCACAGCTGGGGTCTCTAAACCCCAACGAATCTCTCCATTGCCAGGGCCCGGCTACAGGCTGCTCCGTCCCCCAGCTGTACTCACGGCATGAGGCTGAGCTTGGGGTCGGCGCGGATGGGGCCGCGTTGCCGCAGCGCGCTGGCCGCCATCAACCCCTCCTGCCCCGTCTCGTTGTGTCTGGCGCGGTACCAGCCTTTGCCCTGAGGGCGAGAGGGTCTCAGAGCAAGGGAAGGAAAAGGGGATCCCAGTAGGATGATGGGTCCCATCCCCTCCATG
Source organism: Loriculus beryllinus (assembly GCA_039877255.1). NCBI lineage: Eukaryota > Metazoa > Chordata > Aves > Psittaciformes > Psittacidae > Loriculus > Loriculus beryllinus. Next base: position 2,495 of record JBCJKH010059915.1, on the reverse strand, counting down.
TTCCTGGGGCACCCACTGGGCTTACCTCCACGGCCTCAACGATGGTGACCACGTCACCCTTGTGGAAGGCCAGCTCCTGGGGCTTGGGCTTGGTGTGGTCGTGCTTGGTGACGCACTGTGTCCCAGGGGGCCAATGCTTCTGGAAGGCAGAAGGCAGCATCAGCAAGTGACGGCGAGAGCTGGACCCCCTCCACCTCCCACAGCCACCAGAGCCAGCCCCAAGGACAACCTGCAGCCCTGGCTGGGGACAAGGGGCACTGGGCATGAGCCCTCCTCCACCCCTCTGTGGTCCTGGGGGTACACATCACCCCGACGTGGGCAGGGGCAATGCTGGCACCCCTGCGGCAGCCCCGCTCACCCCAGACATGGTCGTCCGTCAGCACATCAGGGATAACCTGTCTTCTCTTGCTGCCACCTGCAGAGAAGAAACCAAAGGGGGCTGTGGAGGGATGGGGCTGAGCTGGCCCATCCCAGGCCACTGCTGTCTCCACCATCTCCTCTGGCCTACAACGACACTTGCAAGCCTTGTCCATCCTGTGGGGCAGCCCCACACCAGAGGATGGAGAAAAAGCCTCAAAGGGTTGCATCCACCGACTCCTTTGACAAGTGAAATCGTGGATGGTGGGACTCAGCGGGCAAATCCCTGGCAGCGCAGGGCCTGGAGGGGATACAGCCCACCCGTTGAAACCTGCATCTTCGGTGGCCCTGCCTGGCTTGCCGTGGCTCCTCATACCGTGGCATCACCCCATGGTGTGTGAAGGTGGATAGTGTGAAGCTGTCCTCCAGCTCGCTGCCCCTCTATGTTTCTAAGAACTCAAACCAGACAGGGAAGCATCAGCTTTCGGAGTAGAGAAACATCTGAGGAGGGGAAGAGGGGGTTTCACTCCAGGACTGGTTTTCCTGGTGCTCAGTGAACACAAGAGCCCGGGCAGGGCAATGTGGGGCTGGGACCCCTTGAGAAATGCCACTTTGGCCTCTTGGAAACTTCTCACCAGAGGAAGGTGAAGCCTCCCTGGCTCTGCTGGGCTAGGAGAGGAGGCAGGGGGGCTCACTCGGCTCCTTGGAGCAGCAATGATGCTCTGTGCTCTACTTCTCTTTCGGAGGGTGAGTAACAGTCACTCCTCCACATCACCGGTGGTAAACCCCAGCCTGCCTCCATGACGTGAGGATCTGACGGCTTTATCCAGTCCTCATCCAGAACAACAACAAAAAAGGGACAACTGCAGCTGTGCCAAGGTTCATTTTAGCAGGCAGCACTGTTCTCTCTTCCAGGAGCCATCCTCTTGTCCTGCATCTGCGCCACATGTATTGTCTTAGTGGACTTCGAGGTGCAAGGCACAGCCAAAGGCTGACGTGACTGGATGCATCTCTGCTCACATTCCAGGCTGGATGAGGACCTCATGGGCTTCAGGACAGGGTCTGCTCCCTACCCCTGCCTGTGGTACACATGGTACGAGGAGGGACATGCTGGCTGCCCCAGGAAGGACAACAGCAGCTCTGATAGGTGGTACTTCACCTCCTGCTGCTCCAGCACAGTATCCCAAGCGAGGAGCTCCCAGGACCCAATGCACAGCAACGGGAGAGAGGCCAAGCTGCGCCCTCGCACTGAGGCTGGTGCTGGGTGCGCTGCACGCACCTTTGAAACACAAACCGGAGGACGGACAAACACCCGGACACACTGAGGGTCACCTGGACGAACAGCAGGTTCTGCTCTTCTGCTGACAAGCAGGAGGCACCCGCCTGCTTTCCCCACTGACCACCACGCTACAACGCTACAGGCAGCCCTCTCCACGGGCAGAGGAACCATGAAAACGTGCCCTGCTCACAGACCCTCGCTCTTACCTCCCAGCAGTGTCCATGCAGGGCTTGGGGACAACCTGTAGCCGGACTCCTGGATTCCTGGAGCACAGTTTTGCTGTCACACGGAGCACCAAAGCTCTGTTTTCAAGGGCATGCTCCCAGGAAGAGCTCCTGTGTTATTTCCTGATTTCTCTTCTGGTAAGGGCTGCAGATGCAGCGTCCCAGCAACCCTAGTGCCTGCCGCCGCCGTCCAACACCCAGCATGGGTGACTCATTATTTGACAACACTTACACCAGCTTTTACCCTTTGAGGGCACAGGTACACACCCTGCTAGGAACAGAGATCGTCAGATCCTGTATCCTGCAGCGCTGCGCAGGGCTCACAGAGGAGTCATGCAAAGAGGGAGATGTGCTCTCACTGCTTTGATTGACACCATCAGTGCAGCTCTTGGAGGCTGAGACTCAGGAGAGGATGTGGTGGGAGCAGGAAGGATCCTGAAGTCTACTCCCATCCCAGCACTGACTTGGGGGAGGCTGATCCAAGAGCACGGCACATCTTGTGCTCTACAGGGGAGGAACCCCAGCTGCCGGAATCCCAGATGGTTTGTATTGGAAGGAACCTTAAACTCCTCCAGCTCCAACCCCTGCCACGGGCAGGGACCCCTTCCACTGGAGCAGCTTGCTCCAAGCCCCTG
>JBCJKH010059912.1:10839-28318 GCA_039877255.1 Loriculus beryllinus | reverse complement strand
CATTAGCAACTTTACTAAGGTTAAAAATAGCTAGTTCTTAGCATAGCTTGAATGATAAGATTCTACCTCCCCTGTTGGAGGTTTGTAAGTACGAACTAGGCAAGTATTTTCATGTATAGGTAAACTTGATCTTGCCTTTGAAGTTAATGACCCCTTGAGGATTCTTGTAACTTTATTTTGTAACTGTTATAACAGTGAAAACAAATGATGGCTCTCTTTTAGAAGCTTCCAAAGTGTGGTTTCATGGAACAAAGACACAATTTAAACATTACATTTTTTTCTGAAGTGAGCCACAACCTAATGATACCAGTAACAGCTCTAATTTCTGTCAGTCAGAGAAAACCAAGACAGGAGAAAGTAATTTCTCACTTATGCAATCATATTGCTTCTACTGCTTTTTTGACAGAACACTGAAGCAGTTAATATTTAATCCAACAGTCCTACACTTTGTCACAGTGAGAGAAGATATTGTTTGAGTAAACTAAGAAATCAGTCACCATCATGTAAGGCTTTTAAGAACAGGTCATATACAACAGAAAGAAAGAAAAGGGAAAAAAATAAAACCAACCAAACAAACCAAAAACCAGAAAATACCCCATGACAAAAAGGCCAAAAGAATGGTTACTAGGATCAATGGCAATTTATATGACCTTACCTTCAAGAAAGTACTTTGAAATTATTTTAAAGCTGAGTACCTTTTACCTTGGACTGAGGAAGAGAAAGTTCCTGAGGTCTAAAAAAATTTCTATTTGGCTCAAAAGTGCACACCCAAATGCACCCACGTAGCATCCTTTGGGTCTCATCATTGAATAGTTTTGAACTATGCAAACTGGATTTCTCTCAGGTGTAACTGAAGCATACTTGTATTCTGCCTCTGTGATTTGTGCTCCTGTACCTAGTGGTTGGTCAGTTGCAAATATAAACTTCAGAAGCTTTACCAGAAGCTTTACCAGAAGCTTCCAGAGCATGAGACAGATTGCCTTTAAGAAGTCCCTTAGTGAGAAAAAAACCCGACAAAGAACCCAACACAAACCAAAATAAAAAGTTAAATATGGTGGTAGAGAAGAAAAAAGAAAAAGAAATTATTAAATTACCACTTTCAAGTGGAAACACTTTGGTGTTTAGTCCAGGGAATGAGAGTGAGGTGGAGGAGAATGATTTGAGACTTAAGGAGGTGCTAAAGGAATAAAGAAAAGCACTTTGAGATTACATCATTCTAGACAAAGGAAAAATTTAAAGTAGTTAAGGTTTGATTTGAAAAAGCATTGAGTAAAACCCTGTTTAGAGAAAGAGGAGAATAGAACTGTTGAGAAATGAGATGAAGAAGTGTGAATGGAACACATGTAATCTTACAGAAGCATAGGAAAACACCATGAAGACTCTAAGACTGATGAGAGAGTGAGCAGATGGGAAGAAAATGCATAGATATAAGGCCATGGAAGCCAATTATTTTAGCAATTTATTATATTTTTATGTTAAATACTGTGGTCACATTTATGAATTTAAAATATGATAACTATTCTGATTTTTAAAACAATCATATTATAATACAATGATAAATAGAAATGAGTGCAGGATACTAAAAAAATAAGTATTATTAATATTTAATTTTTTGGCATTAAACATTTGAACACTGCATAATCTTGCAGAAAAGGCAGTTTGGTGCCGCAAAACTCCTGCTTAAACTTGCAGAAGAGGAAATGTGAAAACTATCCTTAAAGTACACTCAAATCAAATAATTTTCATATATGTACAAGGATTTGGAACAAGTAATCCACTATCTTTTAGATTTCATTGTTGAGAAAAGTTGCAAAGAGGTGAATAATTGTTAATTAAATGTTTTGTTGCCAAGGGTCAGGAAGATAAAACATGGTCACATTTTTATAAGCTATTTCCATTTGCTCTGTATTGACATAATCATTATGAATGTTCCATGTATGATGTTTTCATGAAGCAAATTAGGCAATCATTGTTCTGGTTTCCACACGTTTGCAGAAAAAGTCAAAATTAATTGCAGCATAAAGAAACGACCGGTAGAGTGAAAAGTTGATCCATCTCAAGAAAAATTTGTAATAAAATTTACCTGTAAGAGTTAACTTTGCTACCTTTCTGGGAAACTCTTTATGTTCACCATGGTTACAACATCCTTCCTAGATTATTTTTCTCTTCGTGTCTGCCCAGCTGCACAGGGACTATATTTGCTCAAGCAAGCGTGAATTTCCCTTCCTTCCAGAGCCCTAGCCTTGGTGGTTGCAGCTGCCAGGACATGGCAAATATCTGGCCAACTTTCATGCTGATACCATTCCAAATATGATGCATATGTTAACAAACCAGATGTGGTCTGTCTCCTGGATTTTCATATAGATTATATTGGTTACGTAGGAGCAGAATTAACAGAATAAATGTCCATAATAAAAATCAGAGCTGAAAATAACAGTTATTGGGTTGAAAGCTTTTCATTGCAGATTTTAAAGAAAGATTGTAGGATTTTGGAGGATAGAAGGAAAACATTTATTTTAGAAGAAAATTTTTCATCAACAAGCTGAAAATTGAAATATTCTGGCTAAAACCCAAGTGCTGTCTAAATTTTGTGAAAGGTGTAGGTCTTCTCCCTGTTTCAAAACTTCCCAGAAGTTTTGCTGGGTTATTTTTCACAAATATAAAACCACAAGGACTCTTAAAATGTATTCATTATTCAGAATTTTAAGTGGCACTATTACTGACAGAAAACATGGCGAGGGGCAGTTGCTTATCCTTTGTTTTGGGTTTGATTTTTGGGGTTTTTTGGGTTTGTTTTTGTTTGGTTTTTTTGGTTTTTTTTTTTTTTGTTTTTTTTTTTAATATATGAAACATCCTGAGAATTTTATTTTGAAGTCAGACAAAGGGCAAGAATTAAGAAACAGTCTCTTCTTCACTAAAAATAAAGCAATGTAAATGGAAAAAAGCTGGGGAGCTTTTTGCCTTTTTTTGACTGGATGTTTGACAGGAGTTTTTAGTGTTCAGTAACAATTTCAAATTTCTGTCAGTCACAGTTAGTGAGAAGCTAGATCTTTCACTCTGCAGCAGCTTCTTTCTTTGTTTGCCTCACAACTTCACCTCAGAAGACAGGTTATATTTCTTTCAGCTATTTTCCAACTAATGGCTGTCATTAAGTACTTTGTTACCTTCCTTAGGCTCTGTCTGTAATCAGTGAAGAAGGGCTGCCCCATGAGAGAGCTGGAGCATCCAAACCAGGTTCTGCTCAAAACATTCTGTGTGTACCTATTTCACTTTACAATGAAATGAGTTGGCTGAATACCATGGGAAACCAAATGTTATTGTCAGTCCATTATTAACCAATTTGCTACAGGGTTGTTGCACTGTTTCTTTCACCATCTCATCCTGAAATCTATTTGAAGGTTTGGTTTGTTGTTTTCTTTTTTGCCTCCAGGCTAGATCTTCTGCTTCTATTAACATCTTCTGTTTTCTTGCAAGATGTTTTCCGTCATTACATCTTTAGTTCAGCTTCTACACTAATAAATTTGAGACCATCTTTGTCACAAGAGTAAGAGAACTGATATGGGAGGGGAAGCAAGTGGAATCATGCCCCTGATCCTAGTCACAGTCTCAGTCAAAAATACTTGCTAAGAATGCACCAGGAACTCAGGTACTAAACACAGAAACTTAAATTAGTCTACCTTTTTTAGGCTGGGATATTGGAAAATAATATTCCAATTTCAAATGACTCCTATAACCCTGAATATTATTATTTAGATTCTTAATAACAACTCCTCACACTTGTTATTGTCCCTGCTGGGTGTAAATGGCTCTTGAAAGACATCTTGGCTACAAAAAATATCAGGCTGCCAGAATGGAAGAAAATACGTAACCACTGTCTGCTGAAAGACTTCATCACTGCTTTCTAAAAGTAGTACAAAATAAGACAAAATGCCTTTCTTGTGATAACCCCGAATCTCTCCTGTCTCAGTTCTATTTTCCTTGAGGTAAAAATGCACAGTTCGATTCCCATGAATAGTATTTCCTTGAATAAATAGGCCTAGATCTCACCAAGCTCTTGTATTGTACTGTATCCATAGAAACATAATGTCACTGCTATTAATTATTTTACATAATTTAACATTAAATTAAAAAGTACATTTAATTTAATAAGAAATATTTAATATTCCATAGGAAGACTGGAAAGTGATTTTGAGTCTTTCCATTGTTTAATGGATGCTTATCAAACTTTCTTTTAATTGTCTTTTATACAGACTGTACACATTTAGCTCTCTTAACATTCTTTGAAATGTTGCTCTGTGATCATTATTCCTCTTGTCTTATCTTTTACCTTTCAATTATTCAGTCTTTCTCTAGTAATCACATACTCAAGGCTGAATGGTATATTCTGGACAACAGCATATGAAAAAAAAAATTCAGTCTATAAATCTAAAAGTATTTAAGCATGCAAATCATCCTAGGAATATGATAAATATAAAAATGTCATGAAAGGTTCCAGCTCTCCTGTGTGTAGATGTCATACCATGCTGTGCTTTGGAATTGCGCAGAAGAAATATTTCTTTTCAGTTTAATGAAATATCAACAATTCTATATAATTTTTTTGTTAAGTGAAGTCTTATTTGGGTCCTGTGAAATTATGATACTAATTTGGGTTTTTTCTGCATTACTACTTTTTCTAAATTAAGGGTTATTTTTCCTGTATACTTTCAAGGAAAAAAAGAATTGTTATCATGATTCAGATCTCTGGGTTTTTTTCCCTTGCATTTACATTTATTTTTTTTTAACCTGTTTCCAGTTGACGATTTATTACTGTCATTAGAATCTTGATGGTCTCTGTTAAAATATTCATATCAGTCATAATTTGTCTTGACAAGTGTCATAGTCTGAAGTGCCATAGTACATTCTCTTACAAGCTAATTATTTTATTTTTGTTACAAATCTTTTATTATTGTTTTCCAATGAATTTGCAGTCTGTAGCACCAATCAAATATACCAGGAGAAGGAGGTTTTATCAGGTATTTCACACCAAATATCATGCAAAAAAAAATTTGACTTCTGTTTTCTCTTCAGTTACCTTCTGTTTTTTTCTATTAACTTCTGAATTTTTCTCTTTTTTGTATCTCAGCTTCTAAAAAGTTCTCACATATTTTTCAAGTATCTACTATGGTGGATTGGGCTAGCTACATAGAATTTTCAAATAAAAAGGAAAGGGATAAATGCTTCGGGTTTTTTTTTTATAAATTAGTGATGGTCACTCCTAGACCTTTTCTCTAGACTGTTAACATGTAGCAAAATTAGTGAAAGTTGTAATAATATAGTTGAAAGCCTCTTGTACAGCAAAATTTTGCCCAAGATTATCTTGGAGGTCTTAGTGCCCTCTAGTGTACTACAGTTTTAAATTTTTCTTTTTTTTTTTCCACTGGATTTATTAGTTCCAGAAATATACAAGATATACAAGCTGAATTAATACCCATGGATCTGAACAATGTCCAGCAAGGACAGGGAACACAGTAGTAATCATGTGGCATAGTTATTCAAAACCACATGGGTGATTACAAATTTAAGACGCACTCTCCCACACATGATTTTTGGATGACAGAGGCCTTGGCTCATTTAATCTTACACAACTGTATACAATGTCTAGAAAGTGGTAGTCTCTGTGGGAGGACTTGAGAGGTATTCAAGAAACCTGGTATATATTTGTTGGCACCCCAGTATCTGGGAAGGAAAGTATTGCACCACTCTTACTGCCACAAACACTGCTTTGAATTGTTGCAGCTTTCTTTCATGCTGCTCACATGATGTTTGAAGGATGAGACCAATAAGTATTTTAGAATTTTTTGGGTTAGAATCAGAGACAGAGGGGACGCAAAGACAGGCTACTAAAAATTAGAACAATATGGGAAAGAAACAGAGTCACTGTAAAAAAGTGACTCTTTATAAAAAAGAGACACTGTGAAAAAGAAAGAATTCCTTTTTTTAAAAAAAAAAAAAATGTCTTTGAAAGGAAGAGAGTTAAAATATTAGGAGAGGAATTCTTGACTCCTGCCATAACCATAATCAATCAAAAAGTATGGCAGATGTTCCAGTTCCAGAAACAAATTCAGTGATGCGTACAGGCATTTTCTCCTTCAGATTTTCCTTCCCCATCCCCATCTTTCCTGCAGCTCCTAATTCTGTTATCTGACTCTTGAGGATCAACAGATTAACACAATGAAGGAAAAAGATAAGAGAAAAAAAATAGGCTTATTTAGTTGTATTTTCTGATTTTTGCACTGAGTTAATGTTGCAAATTACTTTTTTTACATACTGCTCTTGTAAATTTTGCCAAACTGTGTTGTGTTGAACATCACATGTGTACTTTTCTTTGGAATTTATATCACACTGTCTTTGCATTGTGGTGAATCTAACATTTCTCCATTTGGGGGTAAAAAACTTAATTGCAAAAGGAGGTTTGAAAGCTTTTTCTTTTTCTAATTGCCTTTTTTGATTTAGATTTATTTGAGGATACTCTTGTTAGAATTTCCTCCTAGAAATCTTTTCCCAAACTCTGCTATTTATTTTCCTAAAATTATTCACAGCTACTCAACTGATTCTGATTTCTTTTGTTTAGTTAGACTTTCTCTTTGAATGGAAGCATTCTGGTGATGTGTGAACAATTTAGAGAATAAAATTATATTTCTCTCAGCCTGAAGGTTAGATCTTTCTTTTTGTTTGCCAGCCCAAGTATAGAGATTTTACATACACCTTTTCAGCAATGATATGTCTGATGAATGACAGAATTCAAAAGTCTGAAAGTGCTGGATGTACATTCTCAGGTTTCAGGAATTAGTAGGGTTTCTTGGTTTAGGTAGATAGCTTGATCTTTACATTAGAGGATTTTAGTTTGAGGTTATTTCAAGCTGGAGTTTATCAAATAACTACTGACTAGTGACAAGTAACTATGTATCTAACGTAAGATATATTTGCATCCTGTATGTATCTGTCAAGCTACACTCAAATTCTTCAGCATGACATTGAGCTGGCTATGCCAATTTTATGAAAAGAACATGGAGGGTAGATAAATTAAATAAATACACAAAAAAATATGAACAACAATAGAAGAAAAAGCTCAACACCGCAACACCAAAACCCTGCCTTGCATTTATGCCATTCTTCTTCACTTTATCTTTTATCATCTGCAGAGAATACAAGGGGCCAAGGGCTGATCTGGGGCAAACTGCTTTAAATTCACTAGCTCAGAATCCATACAGAAGCAATGCAAAGTTCATTTTCTACATAAACTTCTAGCCACATAAAAGCTACATTTCTGAACCTGCGCATGTAGTTTTACACTATCCTTTTCCTGGAAGCAAGGAATATAACTGTTTTGTATAACAATAACTAGATCTGTGTAAATGGTACATAGCATCAGCACCTATTTTTAAAGCATGCAACAGCTCTCCATCCTAAATTGTATTAAAGACCTCCTTTGAACTCAGAACATCTAGTAGACGGTTGAGGAAAATCTCTCTTGTTTATCTGTGTTCCTTTTAATATTTATTTTCAGTTCTTCATTGTTCCTGCTTATTTGTGGTATATAACTTAATTCATTAATGCTTCCCTGAGTACCATCTGATGGATATCATTGTTGCTTTTGCAAGACACTGTGCCAGAAAAAACATCTGGTTTTAAATGACAGTGAAATAGGCCAACTCTCTGATCTGAATCCTGGGAGGCTACAACTTACAGCAGGCAAGCCCTTTTCCTTTATGTACATAGTGCAAAAGACATCTCTGTTTATTATTTGCTTTAGAACAGCTATCAAAGTGTAAACAGACAGTGTAATAAATTAAAAAATAAAAAATAATAAAATAATTAAAACCCCCAAGAATAAAATATCTAAATATCATAAAAGCTCTTAATAATACAGCAGTGACAGGAACCATTTTTAGTATTACCAGGAAATATTACACTATGTATTAAATTAACAACACAGTCTCTGTGTGGCAACTGGTAATAGCAAGGAGTAATTGCCTAAACAATGTTGCATTTACATGCTGCTAAAGTAGGAAAATACTTAACCCCTTAATATGTGCAGAAACTCAAAGGTATTTAAAAGAAGAGTCTTACCCTACAGTGTAAGAGCATGTCTTAAATCTAGCACATGACTACTCAACATATAAAATGTGTATGAGCATGGATCTGCAACTCTGCACTCTTTTACCTCCCCACATAGGTGCTTGCAAGTGCTCCACAAAGGGAATCTGTCACTGGTTTTACTCTAAATGCTTCGGACACTTCTGAGGAGATCTTGAAGGAGTCAGCACAGTGCAATAATCTTATCCTGGGACCAGAGACCAGTTAAGGACCTTTATCTTTTCTTTCTTTTTGTTCCCCTTCTTCCCCCATAATGAAAACTAGAAAGAGAGAATTAGTTAGATTTGTGATGGAAATTCAATTTTGGATGCTGCAACCATTGCTTTGAGAACCACTGTATTAAAAGAAATATGACAAGTGAGACAGGAGAAACAATTCTAGATAGTAGCTTTCTGAAAAATGTATTCTGGTGCTGGTGACATGTCCTGACTATTTCTGTAGTTTTTCACAAAACATTATAACCCATATTTCCAGCTTTGATAATCAGCTGGAAATAAGGATATGGTTTCTTATGGTATTATGACATGCTATTCTAGTCCCAGTCAGATAGGAATGTGATCATATAGAGTAAGTGTTCTAAAATGGGCCGTAAAAATAAATAAAAATTACAAATGCAACAGCTTTCACTTGAATTTGCTGCTACTGCTGGGAAGAGAAAAAACAAAGAGGTGTGCTTTTTAAAAAGTTTGTTTCCCCACAACTTTGATTTATAGAGGTATTTGAGTCTATTATAATGTTTTGAACAACTTTGTGGTCTTGTGCAGTTGAGTAGGTGCATTGCTTTGAAAGAGGTCATGAAGCTTGTAAGAAAACTTTCTTAATATCTATTATCATAAAAAAAAATAAAAAGGAATCTATTTTTAAAACACAAAACCAAACCAAACCCCCTAAAAACATACTATGAGAACTCCACAACTCTAACTTTTTGAAAGATATATAGATAACGGTAGTACAGGTATTATATTATATACTTTATTTTTGGTAAAAATATCCCAGATATCCACCTCAAATGTAAATTAACTCAGAATTCATTAAGATTAGTCTCAAAATTATGCTATATTTTTCTCCACTACCTTTTTGTACATAGAGATTCTGCCTACGTCACAGAACTGACTTCTTAAAGAAAACCTTTTTTTACTTTGAGAATATGCATACAGTCCCACTGAGCAGCACAGTTGTTCAGAATTTCTAGATTTTTATCCATCTTCCACAGATTGGAAGGTAATGGACTTATGTGATCCTTCTAGCTTTTAAATTTGTGAGTCAGAGCTTTGTAGGAGAGAAGCACTAGCTCTGCATTGAATGCTGTGGTTTGGTGACATTCAACAATGTACTTATGGAGTAACTCCATTAAAGTCAGTATATAAAACACATGTGAGATAGATCTGGATATATTTAAGCTTTATATTTTATTTTTCTGTTAATTTTATAATGTTATGCAGATTATTGTTTGACTAGCAAATCAATATACCCCTTTTCAAGTACTTTGCCCCATACCCTGCAACAAAGAAAATGAGAATAAATAGAAAAAGCAGACAGATGTTTATGCCAATTCACTGTGGCTGATACTAAGGTATACAATCAGTACCTTGCTGACTAGGATACAAAAAACAATTAATCTAAAAATACTGAGTCTCTAGCTTTGTACATGCTCCTTTTATTGCGTTGTCCAGATGCATTGGTATTTTGTGCTGGGCAGCATTTTGTAACCCCATGAAGAAAATTTTCCACCTGGCCAAACTAATGGCCCAGTAAATATTGTTAACGGCTCTTTTGTATTCCCCATGCAGTGCAAAGCAACTGGAACATACTAGTTAATATGAGCAATAAAGATTAAAACCATGGTCATTAAATCATTTGATTGACTCTTTTGCCAATCCATAAGTGTTTTCTCCATCATGATTTAAAAAGAAATATGAGGCAAAAAAGCTTTTCCAGTCAGTGTGAATGTCACCCCCTGGTTTATTCATATTTGGACTTTGGCTTTTCTAGGTTTAATTTCTGTAAATCTTTTGTAAATCATTGGCTGGGGGAATTTATGAAATGCACAGTTTGGAGTCAAGTATGTGAATTGTCACAGGAATTCATGCATGTGATCTGAGACAAGGGGGCACAAAACACAAAATGTAATCTGTTTTAAGTAATGTTAAGTTTGATGGCTTTGTAATGGAAAATAGCTGCAGTGCCTGAAGGTAGCTGACATAGTTTCAGGTCCATAGGACCTTAGTACAAAAGGTGCAAGAAAAGCAGAATAGAAAAACAGGACCTGGGGATGGGGAGTATCTGGGACTAGCAGATGTCCAGGATGGGCACAGTTAAACTGATAGGTAGAAGGACAGGATGATTGCTATGTTTGTGGTGTTAATGAACCCATTAAGCTGGTGTAAACATCTACTGGGGAGTATCAGGGACTAGCAGATGTCCAGGATGGAAGTAGTTAAACTAACGGATAAGTAGAAGGACAGGATGATTTCTATGTCTGTAATGTTAAGTTAGTGCTTCAAAGACTGCCAGGACTGAGGAAGATTGTTGGAAGAAGTAAATGACCTTCAAAGACCACCACCACATTTTTGTACGCATGCGAGAAACTTTCTGGAAAATGATGTAATTCATGTGTAGCTTCATGAATATGTATGTATGCCCAGTGACTATATAAGGATGGCCTGTGTAGCAATACGGTGGTACACGTTAGGAGGAGCTATCCCCCATGTCTCCCGGCTTGTCAACTTGAAAACTGTTGGTGAGTTTGTTCCTGGAGTTTTCTCTGCATCAGTTGGAACTGGATGATCTTTAATGTCCCTTCCAACGCAACCATACATATTGTACATATTGTTCTATGTACAGTAGTGCTCAACGGGCCCAAACAAGGGTCATTTTTTCACTGTTCCTAGCTGAGGCACTACCCCAGCAGTGCAATATTTGATATCTACATGGAAACAGAAGCACATCTTCCTAAGGGCAGGGTCACTGCCACAAGAGGAGCAACTCTGCTCCTGGTCAGATGACAGTAGGCTCAGTTACCCTCCGGCCATGTAACATGAAGTGCCAAGCTGCTCGTGCCCTGTGGGGCAAACCCTCTGGTGCTCCTCACCCCTCTGACAGGAAGGAGGCTGCAGAAAGCACCAGCAAAATCCTTAAAGGTCAACATGGCTCTTGTGGAGCAGAGCTGGTAACTAGATCCCCTCTTCTGTGTGTGTGTTCACGTGTGCACATGTGTGTGTACCAAAATGCACTTCAGTGCACTCGTTTACATTTCACACACGCAATTTCCCCAAGTCTCTACAAAACTATGTGCTGGCTGTTACATGGCAATTCACACTGTTAAACAGGTCACACTATCACCTGCCAGTGATACCAACATAAAAGTAGAGCTGGAGTCAAGGCTAAAACAACACTATTGTTACGATACAGCTGATGGCCCTCAGGAGTTAGGCTACCAGTGTCTGTCCTTCCTCTGCACAGAGACCAGAGGAGAGTGTTACAGGTGATGCCAAAGGAAAGGAACAGCAATGGCTTTGGTTTCCATCACAGGCACCGGTGGATGTGCCTCACCCATCCCTCCTGTTCTCCAAGGAGGGCACCCAGCTCCCAGACACTGGTGTCATCTGTAGAGAAAGTGGCAAGTGGAAGGAGAAAAGGGGAATTAACAGATCAGTGTAATACCCTGGAGAAGAAGATGAGGAAGGTAAATGGCTGGACAAATAAAGGATAGCTTTTCCACAGCTCTCACCCATGATCACCTGAAACATTTGTGACCGCATTTTCCGAAAGGGTCAATAGTCAATGAACACCCAGTTTTCTCATTTGAAAAACCTATGTTGATGTCAAAACATCCAAATGCATTTCTAAACCTGGTCTTCAGCCCGTGGAGGCCACGATTGTTTAAGGAAACTCACTGGTCAAAGCACCTTCTCAGCCTCAATGTCCATCCTTGGCTTTCTTTCTATCTTTGAAATGATCCTGTGTTCAACTCTGCTGGCCTGGTGTCTCCAGTCCCCTCAGTATTTCATTCTTAAGTCCACTTTCTATATATATTCTCCTCTGAAGTTTACTTATGGGCAAGAAAAGTGAACACGCAATGGGAAAAACCGTTCTTATTGCATGTTCAAGAAAAAACACGTGTATCTCCGTTGCCACGGCAGTGGTGTGGATTACATCCAACCATTTTAGCCACACTAAGTTTAAAATGGTAACCAAGTTAACAACTCTTTTGTTTCCTCCTGGGAAATGAAGACTCCATGCAGCCAGCTCAATAACAAGCGTTGGGACGTGTTTGCTCTTGTGGGCTTAGTGGTGACCACCAGGCAGCCACGGCCGGTCCCCTCCACTTAAGGCTGACCCAGTTTCTCCTCTGAGCTGTCATGGCAACCCCCAAGGCTGTGTTTGCCACTCTGCATGGTGAAACCTTCAATTTCTGGCTACAGCAAAGCAGGAAAACAAAGCCAGTGGCGGTGTGAGCAGGAGGGCAGATCAGTCTTTCACCCCATGTCCTGCTCCCAACAAAACCTGCCTCCATGTGGTAGTGAAGAAGTCAGACACAGGAGGGAAAGCAAGCTCTTACTTACTCTTTTCCATTCTGGTGTGGTTTTATTCCTCATCAGAAGGCATTTTCAGCCTGGCTTGATAAAGAAATGAGGTACATGCAGTCATTTCATGTGTGTGCAGCATGGGCAGAACCTGCCTCTCTTCTCTTCCAGTCCCCCCTTACCTCAAGGCCAGTGCCCACACAGGCTAAACTCAGCAGAGATTCAGTACCCTCAGATCTGTGAAATCCATGGGAAGAAGGACAAACAGGGTAGAGTGGCATGGGCAGCTCAGCCTATATTTGATATCAGCAGCACCAGCTGAGGGGTGCCTGCCGGGGCTGCTCCCGGGACCTCTGGCTCAGAGGTGGTTGTGCATTCACCCATCCCCAAACACTTATTTATTACCCAGAGAGCTGGCTGCCTACAGCCACAAAGAAACGTCAGCGCTTCACACTGAAAACCTTGTCAGCCTGAAGGAGAAAGATAATTGTTTCACACTGTGGGGCAGACACCCCAAAACCACTTGTGTTTTGTAGGGAGGGGAGAAAAGGAGAAAAAGAGGGGGAAAAAAAAAAAAGAAAAAAAAAAGAAAAGAAAGGCTGGGAGGTTTGATTTATAGAAGGAAATGAGCTGTAGGATAATGTGCCTGAACTGGCTAAACTGAGGTGGGCACAGAGAAAGAAAAGCATCAGCCTGCTTGGAGGGAGCAAGAAGCACAGGAAGCGCATGCTAAGTAGGAGTACCAGGATGACATTTGAAAAGGGGAGAATTTAGGCTGAGCAGCAGGAAAAGCTTGCTGACAGTGAGATGACTGCACTGGAGCCATCCCGCAGGAGAAGCGCTGGAAGCCTCATCACTTGGCATGCAAGGACTGAGCTGGAGGAAAGCTGCAAGTCCTGGAAAGGCCTTATCCAAAGCTCTCTGGAAGTCAACAACGAGGCTTGCATTAATTACTGGAGGCTTGGCTCAGAGACCAACTCCATGGCCAGGAAGCAGGGAACTCCCAGCAAGTGACTGGGTGGTGGCAGGTCCCTGGCATGAGCATCCCCATCCCAGGGGAGCTGGGAAACAAATGGGAGACCACGATGGGGAAATGGATGGGGAAGTAAAAACTCCCTTCTCCTTTAAGGCAATGTTATCTGTCGGCAAGGAGCTGCTCTGCTCTGGCCAAGGCACAGCAGATTCAGGGCTCAGGCTTCTGTTAGTCTGGGGCCCTGGGAAGGCCAGCTGCCAAAAAAAAAGGGCCATTTAGCTTTAGTCATGGGGCAGGGCATGGGTGTATGGGGAGGGGAATGAGGGACAGAAAATGGGAGAGTAAGGGAGAGGAGACATATGCGCCGTGTCTCTAGATGTGCAGAAAGAAGCCCAGCAGGATGCGGTCTAGGACTGGGGAAAGGAGGCAATGGCTGCAGGCGGAAGCCAAGGCAGAGGCACTCCAGGGACGATGCTGTTTCCCTCCTATCAAGAAGGAGCCTTGGCTGAAGAAAACCGTGTTAAAAACAGCTGGGGAGCTGACTCCTTTCCCAGAGCTCACTGACCCACCAGCCCTCCCGTCACAAGAGGCAGGAGGCAAGTTCCGCTGTGAGGAGGCAAATGGAGCATTTTCTCTTGCAGGAGACTACCCCTGTGTCTGCATCCCTGGGTATGCTGTGCCCAACCAGGTGAGGTGGAGCCTCTCCACACCGTGGCACATGGAGAGCTACAGCACATAGCTCACAGGATGAGCTCACAGGTACCCTGCTGTGAGCTGAGCATCATCCCACTGATTCCAGCAGCCTTACTGGGAGCTGGCATCATGGCACCACCTCCACTGCATGAAATTGAATTTCAACCTCCGATCCCACGTGGGTTCCTTCTACACCCAACAAAAGCATCTGTGCGCAAAGGGCATCCACACATTCACATAACAGAGAGCCAGGCATGGGCAGTTAAAGCAGTAACCGTGCTATGCGCGTAGCATCCTTGGAAGTGCTTGTTATGTTTGCAACATCTCCCGTCCACGCTTTTACTGCTGTGTTCCTTTATTCGGATACACGGCCTTCTCCATTTCAACAGTAAACCCGTGAGGGCAGGAAATGACAGCCCATGCTATTGCCAAGCCCATAGAAATGGAGCTAAAGTGGGAAGCCTAATTTAAGAGTAAAGGATGATATAAAGAGGTTGCACTTATTTCCAGACCAGGCATTACAAACCCAGGGAATTCAGAGTTAAAGTTATGCTTAAAATAAATCCAAACTTGTTGAAGTGTGGCAATGTGCAACCAAGGCATACAAATAGCCTTAATTCTGCCCTGAAGTGACACATAACCATATGACTGTGATTAAAATGTTTTAGTGCTTGTGCTCCTAGACTAGATTACCCTGATAAACACAGTATTTTTTCATATTCCCTTGCTATGCCCGTCTCTCAACAACCCTGTGCCCCAGATATTGCCACTAGCACCAATTTGACTGCTTACCAGGAAAAAACCATTCATATCACAGGTCCTTCGCATCTGTAATGGGAGCCCCAGGCTAAGCATTGTCTTGGAAATACCCTCCCTCCTACAGCCACCCATTCCCCAGGCTCTGGAGAGCACAACTTCAGCATGCACCAAAGGAGAATTTACTCCTGCTGAGGAGAAGGGAAGGGCTTTCCTCACACCTTTTATACCACTAATCTACGCTCACATATTTATTTTACAAGCATATTAAAACCTTGGGTTTAAAGCGTAGAGAAAATGGGAGAAAAAGAAAAATCATCTGGATAAACAATTATGGCTTTTTGTCAAGGATTCAGGAGCTAATCGAGTCCAGATCTGTTCCACATTCACATTTACATGCAAAATTGTACTTACTGAGCGAGAAAAAGTCAGATTACCATCAAGAGTCAGATCTGCCCTCAGCTATGCAGTACGAACTCCACGGAATGAATGGGGCTCCCAGGGTGTTACAGAGGGCAGAATTTTGGCCCCAAATACAGAAGGACTGTTTGGCCTAGGTGCACAGCAAAGTGGATGCTCTGCACTTCAGCCTGAAATGACTCCCCAGAAGTTGTATTTACTTAAGAGTGTGGGTGGCCTGAATTGTCACGACGTGATTAAATATTTGGCAGTAAATCACAGCTGTCCACTTATTTGCACTTTTGCTGCCAGGCAGCAGGAACACCCCTGGAATTAGTCAGCATCAGACACATTAATGAGTTAACAGATATATCATAGTTTACAGTTCAGACTTCTTTTGTTCACATAAACACACACCCCATCTCCGCTTCTTTCCCAGAACAGCCTATCTTTTCAAACATGTTGACTTTCTGTGCTTTATTATATTTGGCCATTATTAATGAGCTTACAAAGTTTTCTGTTATGTGGAAAAGCACCTTGCCCCTAGCAGGCTTTCTGTGCCTTACACCCCATCCCGAGGAGACTCATTGTGTGAGGGGAAACAGTCCAGCCTTAGAGAAGTTCCTCTTCACAAGCCAAACCCCATCCTCTGCATGTGAAGATCCAAAGTTAAATATGGAACCAATAACAACCATGGGCAAAGACCTTTGCACACGGAAAATATTTACAAAGCCTGTATTACAAATCACAGTGGCTAGAGGAAAAGGCACCTTTGCTGTGCAGAAAGCAAGGGATTTGTGTCACAAAAGGAAAGGAAATCTTGTTCTCTGGGTTAAAACTCCCACATCTCATTCATTCCACTTCCCCATTGCCAGTAACCTTCTATAAATCACAGGCATAGCACAGATCACGATTTAATAACTCACCGACAAACTGCATCCAGTGCTGGAGGACCGCAGTGTTGGTATCAGCTCTTTGTGACTTGTATGCCTAATGGATGCTAATTGCAAATCATTAGTTTTGATTAAACAAAACACTAGAGATTTTACCAGGGTAATGTTCTAGCATAGAATCAATGGGAGACATTTTTTTGTGCACGTGAATAAAACGGTTTTCCATCAAAAAGAAAAAAAAAAAAAAAAAAAAAAAAAAAGCATATTTGCTGACACTGAAGTTTCTTGTGGGAATACATCACTTTTATAATTAATTTTTCATCTGGAAGATTGTTCAGGTCAAAAATGGAATTTCTGGTCAAAATCATAGCAGGGAGGAAAGCACAGGAAGCCAGGCTCTGAACTGAGGGAAGTCAAGCCTCTCACATCCCAAGTACTTGGCTTAATTACAGAGCTAACAGCTCGTCTGCCACATGGGCACTCCTTCCCTGGTCATGCTCATTTTTGGCCATCCTGCTCCAGCACCATTTCCCAGTTCTCCTTCCGGCCCCTCTCAGGGGCAGAAGGTGCAAAGCCACGGGCTGGAAGCATCTGCCCACTGTGCAGTTGTATTCACCGGGAAGCCTGCCTGAGCGGGTGGTTGCCTCCAGCTGGAAAAGCACGGAGGAGCAACCTCACCACCAGCAGCCGCTCTCACCCGCACAGCAGGATCTGGGGAAGGATGTCTGGCCCTATCTGCCTTCCCCTCCGTGCGCAGGAATGCACCGTATCAGCAGAAAGCATCTTCTCTAAGGGTGGCTGCACAGCTTTATCTGTGGCAGTGCAAGGAACGGGGAGAGCTGGGCTGCCGGCAAGCCTTCCTGCTCTCACAGCCTGATGTACCACAGCAGCCCGGCTGCTCTGTGCCACCGTGATGATGACACATCGGAGCTGCAAACCTGGTTTAACCGGGCAGTTTATGACACTCCTGTGTCCACAGAGTGGTACAGAGTAGCTGGTGAGCCCCTCCATGAGGTCCCCTGCATCTCATACCTCAGCCAGGCTGCTGCAGCAGAGGTGGGGACCGAGCTGTCACCACCCACAGCACACATCCTCATCCTCGG
>JBCJKH010059911.1:0-63871 GCA_039877255.1 Loriculus beryllinus | reverse complement strand
GTACATGCCTCAGTAATTTAAGTAGCACCCCTGTTCCCAGCTGAGGACTGCTTCCATAAAAGCACAACCTCTAGTGGTTTCAACCACAAATACCAAGATGCGAACTTGACCATATAGGCAAATTGTTACAAATGCATGGAACTATACCCAGTTCTATCATTGCACCCAGAACCAATAAAAGGGTAAGATATGATAAAGGCTAATTTTTGGCCTTGTATCAAATCTGTCTTTACTTTTCCATTTAAATGTTTAGGATTGTATGTGTTTGTTTATATATACAAAATTCCCTACCTATAAAACATTAGTTCCTTTCTTGGGGGAAAAAAAAAAAAAAAAAAAAAAAAAAAACCAAAATACAAAACAAAGCCTTCCACAGAAAGGTACATAGAACATGTAGTATTTCTTTTGGAGTTATTCCAGTCTCTTATGCAAACACTTTTTGAGGTTTCCATAAATGATTATTTATGGACTTGCCCAAAGCTTCAAGAATCCTTTTCACAGAAACACATGCCCCAACACTACAATCCATCCCATATTACTGCTTCTACAAATGTTAACAGCTCCTTTTGGGTTTATGGGTCCTTATCTACGTAGTAACTGCCATGACTCTTCCCCCCTTGGCCACAAGATCTTATGCAGAAAAAATTGTTTTACATTAGAATAGCAACAGCACGTCTGGATTAGTAATCTTGCTTATGGGGATTTCCTAGTTCTTGGTACTCTTAAATCTCATTACTAAGAAAAAATGTGATTGTTGCTTTGTCCCTGAAACCCCCTCATGAACTGTGTTCTTGACTTAAAACACACCCAACTTAAAAATTCATTTGGACTTCAAAACAAGACTGAGCTGTAAACATCAGACAATGTCAGAGTCTAAATCCCTACCTTGAGTTTCTACAGGAAGCACCAAAAACACAAAGTCTTTGGTACTGCAAAAACAAAAGGTCTTGAGTCCCAACTCTGCCTCTGGAATGTGAAGGAAAACTCATCCAACAGTATGAAATTTATGGTATATATATTTAAACTGACCACAGGTAGCATAAGCATAGCTGAAGAACGTAATTTTTACTGACATAGCAAGGCAGCGCAATATTGCTACTGTGACAGAAAAAATTAATTGCTCAGCTCATGGAAATTTAACTCCTTAGGAAGCCTGATGTTCTCAGCCTCTGACATGCTGTGGGTAGTTAGAAAGTTAACTGACAGCTTTGGTAAGAGTTCTCATGAGGACATCAGGATTAGCTCCATCCAACATGCCACAAGGACACAAAAGGTCGAACCCACACTAGCTACTTAGGAATTTAAAGGACTTTTAGCATTAAAAGAAAGTTTCACATTTAGACTGTTTTTGCAAGGAAAAAATGGGCATTCCCCATGCTTTTATATTAAGGACTGAGACTTGGCCAGCAGACAGCAGAGAGCCAGTGGCTGCCACTCATGTTTCGTCAGTCTTTAAAAGACCACAGTTACCTGAGAAATTAGGTTTCTCTGACTCCGAATAAGTTTCCCAGGTAGTACAACCTGCAGTAAAAAGCAGCCATGGCTTTTGACTTTCTTGTGATGCAGAAAGCTTGGAAAGTGACCAAGTTAAATGGAGGTAGTGAGTAAAAAATCCAAGCAATAAATAGGGACAGGAGTTCGGAGGGAGAGGGGGAAACCTCCCCATTGGGCAACAGCTTCTTTGGATGCATTGCACCTGTGGCCAGACATGACTGCTAACTGTCATTCCTCAACACCTGAACAGAAGATCACTGCTGGAAGGAAGTAACAGGAGAAATAAGATCACTGCTCCAGAGAAACATATTCCCTTTCTTTGCATCCCTGCCAGCATAGTGAGGAGATCAGCAAGCCCAGCCATGAAGGCAGCACTGCTCAGAGCTGCTGTCACAAGCTTTCCTCTTCCAAACCTCAAACCAATAGGAAGGAAGAAAGGAAGAAAAAAAGAAACAAAGCAAAACCAACTAACCAAACAAATTATCACAACTCAGGAAGATGTTCTGATGCTGAAATGTGACTAATGTCCCCTTTTGCAAAGTCAAAGTAAATATGGTGAGATCTGTACCATAAACTCACCTTCATGTCAGTTTCAAAGAATAACTGTCAGTTATTTGTGTTTTTAAAAGAAAACAACAGTTCTAATGTGTTTTTAAAGGAGAACACTGAGCTTCAGTCTGAAAACACCTCCTACCCTACAAAGTAAGAAACCAGAACTAAAAATTCAGATTAAAAAAGAGAAAGAAGAGAGTTACAGTGTGCTCTCATTTCAAAGGTCCTTCAGCTGACAAGGAGGGAAGAGGGCTGAGCAAGAAATGTTTTAAACAAGAAGCCTTTATTTTACTATCAACTTTTAACATCTCTTTTAGTAACTGCTTTATCAGATGTGAAGTCTAATTGGTGCCACCAATTCCAAAATGATCTTTAATACTACATAACTTTTAAAAACAAAGAGCGAAGCAGCAGCCTCCAAGTTGACTTGCACACAGAGCTTGGCTGCGCAGGACATCGGGGTGTGTCCCAGGTTCACTGTTAGCAGTTATGCCTTGTTTTTCTTGCTTGTTTTAAACTGACAAATCCAGCCAGTCGTGCTGCTCACCACTGTTTGCAAGTTCCCGTTTGCAGCCAATGCAGATTAGCCACTTTGCTGGTGAAATACCACGCAACACATGCTGCCTTGTGCCTGTCACCTAGCAGCCCCGCGGGAATGCAGTATGAGCGGGAAAGAGCAATGAAGCGGCAAGAGAATGAGAGGTCTAAAAAGACAGGAAGAGAAACAGCTCTGAAAGAACAACAACAATTCCTTCATTTCCAACTCCGTTAATGCTTCTCCTTTACATGTACACTTAGGCAAAGAAAAAGGTAGGAGGAGAGGCTGTGATTTGTCAGGCTTACCTTTTTACCAATTCACCTGAGGAAGAACTGGAGGCAAAATTATTCTGATAGATGAAATTTTGATAGCTTTTCAGCTAACTTAAACACTCTGGGTTTTATGTAAAACTAGCCATCTTTCCAGCCTGCTGTGCACCTCAATTCTTTCTAGTCTGCATAAATTTTAAGTGATGTGGTTAATTCGAGCACCAACTACAATACTGATTTGAGCCTTCAGTCTTACAAAGACTGGCAAGTAGCAACGCAACAGTCCAGTGGAGCAAGCTAATTCAAGAACACAAGTATTCATTTATCACATATGCTTTGCCTTTGAACACAAACCAAGATTACATCTCAGCCAGGTACCAATATTTGAACTGTTCCAACACTGTGCAAGCCTGACTCACAGCCCTGAGTGAAACACAGCCATGACAAGTTCCTCCTGCCAGAGTGTATAACCTAAACTCTCTTCAGCCCTGGCATCCCCCACCAGTTTGTCAGCTCCCTCCAAGCAGATGATCCCAGTCAGACAGAACTGCACAGTCAGATTTATGATCCAGACAGATTTTATAAGTTGAGGCAAATTGGGCCCTGTAAAGTGGAAATAAGCCTTAAGAATATATTCCTCATTCCACCTTCCTTCAAAAAATAATATATTATCATCTCCGCTATAGGCAGGCAAGGAAACTATCATAGCTTGCTGCCCAATTATGGGAAGAATTCTGGCCTTCCCCTCCAGCTTGTACAATGGGCTCTTTATGTAAATCAATCAGAAAAATTAATACAGGCTAAGGAAGGCATCATAAGAAACTTATGTAAGTTACATAGTGACTAGTAGTAGGAGTACCTGCTGTACCAGCAGGAGTACAGTAGTTCTGCTACACAGCAGGTAAGATCTCAGAGGCATTAGAACCGTATCTGACACTGCTGAACAGTATCAACATGCCAACAATCAGAAGTAAGTATTAGCTACTGATTGCAAATGCGAACTCCCTCTTTGGAAGATTTTCAGGAGCAAAAGGGGTTAAAAATAAATCTTCAAAGCACAGATTAAAATTGTCTTCAAGCATGCTGGGAAAAAACAGAAGGGTATACATCCTGTGTTAGTGTTCCTGCATCCAAACCATTTACTAAAGCCACAGTTCACCCTGACTCGGAACTGAAGTTCTGATTAGACAGCTATTAACTGCTCCCACAAATGAAAAGAAATAAAAATCTCTGAAGTTCAAATGCCCTTGGAGAACCTTCCTGTTCTTACTGGAGCGACCTTACAATAGAACTGAGTCAAACTTACACTTTCCATTAACAAACTAGTGCTCTGGCAGCACTGGAGAAATTACAACCAAATCACTTCAAAAAGAATTTTTAACCACACACACAAATGCCACTGCCTGCCAGTCAATAAATACACTGGTAACATTAGCTCACCATTTCGGAGGAGCAAACTTCTGAGATTTATTTTGATTTATGGTAAATATGAGGTATGCTTGAATAAATATGTGACAAACTCCATTCAAAATAATGAACGCACACAAAACCCCTACTTTTTAAAAGTCCCGTATAAAACACACTGCAGGTTTGAGTATTGCAAGCATTCATTCAGAGCTGCCTATCATACATCTAGAGCTCCCTCCTCTCTGTGGAGCAATTCCCATCACCATACTATCATCTCTTTTATTTTGCATCTGGGACCTCTTCTCAATCTGCCCTCATAAACCGAAACACACTTAACATTTTCCAGTAGGACCACAAGGCAGTCATCCAAAAAGCCACCCAGGCTGTTATAAGTGAAGTCTAAATGACTTGGTACCACGTAACAAGGAGAGATTCCTGCAGCACCTGCCCAGAGGATCTGCCATCAACAACTATCAGCTATAAGAAGCATAAACAAAACTTACTGACGCACCACACAGTACCTTTATGCTGCCCAGATGGGAAATTAAAGGTTTTCCCGTTGATTACTATAAGCTTTCACAATTTTAACCCTAGAAAAACTTGGCAAGGCGGTGCTGGTCCTGGGCTTTTGTGCTGCCCTCCTCCTCCTACCCCACCTGCCGTTCCCAGCTCCCAGCGGGACCAGAGCAGCTGGACAACAGCACGGACCAGGGGCTGACACAGGAACAGCTATTGCAAGGGTTAACGAGAAAGCTAAAGAGTCACCTTTTCTCTGCTGGCTCCTGTAGATCCATTTCTCATCATCCTCGTCTACCTGCTGCACGCACATGGAGGAGAGTTCACCATCGCTGCGAAACAATCTCTTTGTCTGCCTTGACAAGGAGGAGAAATTTATCCAGCTTACAGCACGCGAGAGGGAGCCTGGGTTTTGTTTGAGTTTGAAAGGTCTCGAAACACACTCCTTTTTCATTTTCTTTCAAGCCAGCTACTGGCCTCAGTTCCAAACAGACCTTTCTGAAATCGTTCCTGTCCCTCTTCTCAGTGGTTTTCGTGGGAAGCTAAACAATTTCAATCCGATTTCCGTCCAGGTTTCTTCTTGCTGCATTTAAACCAGCACCAGTATGGAGGTAGGTCCCCGTGCCAGCACAGCTCCCCTGAAGCTGTTTTGATACAGCACTCGGGGAGCTGCCAAAGAAAACAAAGGGCAGAAAAGCAGCAGAAAGTGGCACCTTGCAGCAGCAGCTCAGAGAAGCATGTAACGGCTGAGCAGAATATAGCACTAAGGCACGTGTTTTCCCCATTCTCCACTCAACAGCAAAAACTGTAGCTCCACTCTTCACCCTGGCATCGCTCCCCAGGAGCATGCATGCATTTCAGTCCTCTCTCCTGGCTCACCAAAAACACCTCACGGGGACAGAAGAGGCAGAGATCACACCCCGGCATGGCACAGCTCAGGAGGGACAATGGACTGGCCACACTTCTGCCTTCTTGTTCTGGCTGCCCTGCTCTTCCTTAGTGAGAAAAGCCTGGTGAAGGAGCTCCAGGAAAGCTGTCCTAACAATAAAGCAGACTGCGTGGCTATCGCTTAGGATTAGAGTGAAATACGATAGGCTCGCTCTCCTAAGAGCACGACCACAGAAGCAAACTCCTCCTTTCCTCAGCCTGCTTGGTGGCAGCACAAACTTCTGAACCCTGAATGCAGAAAGAGAAGCACTTGTGCACCTCTGCGGACTTGAAGAGATGAGCAATAAAACTCTGGGGTGTCCTGAGCAGCCTGCTGAAAACATCAGTGCCCCTGTAACCTGTGGTTCATTTAAAGAGACATTTGTGCACAGGCACAAACAAAATCTGCGCGTGAGCAGGCATTTCTAGTAACCACACTGCCATTGGTGTGGCTGCAGCTCACAACCCAGGTTTCACTCCCAGCTATGCTGTGTTCTGCCACCTTCTCTTTAGGCTAGCTACTGGAAAAAGCATTAGAAAGTTAAGGTCTACTGAAAGCTGCTGCCTCCAACCACTTGCCCTGCATGCTGACACCAATGCTGCTTTCTGGAGGAAGTAAGCCTGGAAGTGGGTGAGGTAAATGTACCATTTTAAAGCAGACAGAAGTTAGAAATACCAAGGGATCCCAATACCCGTGGTTTTTGATGAGATCTGTTACCAAGATGAGAGCTGACAAAAAGCACACAGGCTTGTATCTTGCAGCAGAAGAATAGATATGAACGTATGAGATATCGAATAAAATCAGCTCAGTGAATCCTCAAAGAGATGCTGGTAGTGAGGAGCCCAGGAAAAAACATAAGAACAAATGAAAACAAAATCACCAAAACAAAAAGTGCCACCTATCTGAAGGAAAGCATAAATGTCTTAACATCCCCATAACTGCAGATGATGTTAGCAAAAGGACAAGCAGCTTAAGGAAACAAGGGCACAGGGTTCCAGCTCCTAAACTGTCAGTCAGATTTACACTACTGCAGAACACACCCCAACCCCCCGGCAGATGCTCTTGCAGCCCTTTGGATTCTGTTGCACAGCCACTTCAAAACCATTAAAAACAAAGCCTCCAGCTTTTTCTGAAACTTACGGTTCTCTGACTCATAATAAGAGGATAAGGTTTAACCCACTGACTGGGAGGCAAAAAGCTAAGTACTGTATCAGATTACCCTATGAATCAACCAGGCAACCAAAGTGACCTTTGGCTCCTACTAACACAGCACAATGGGCTGGCCAACTGTCTTCTGTAAATAATTTAATAGGCTGCATTTAAATTGAGCTTGCCCAGTGAGGTAATGTGTATGTACATATACAGGCCTTCCACAATTTCCCAAAGTCAGTGGTGGTGTAGTGGGGTTGGGTAGGAGTGCCCAATGGGAGCAGGCACTGCTAACATTTGCTTTGCTGTCTGTGTCACCAGGTCTTTCTATCATGGAGGTTTTTTGTCTTAAAAAGACACCACCCCTCACCCCTGATGAGACAAGAGACTTGGGTGTGTTTGGGGGGGGGGGGGTGTTAGGGGTGTTTTGTTTTTATTCTTCAGGTCTTCTGCTCAGAAGAAGATTTGGAGAATGTGGGGTGACGTACCCCTAGACATCCAACACTGGAATATCTATTTTGGGGCAGTCCATGTTCAAATAGCCAGGATATAATGTAAAAATCAAAGAATCAAAGACCATATTTTAAGTCAACTTGTTTCTTTTGAGAAGGAGCAAACATTTGGAATTGCCAGTACTGCAAAGTACACGGAACTGTAAACTACCACAGCTGTACCAGCTAAATTATACAGAGCCAGATGTATAAAAACCTTGCTAGGAACTGTAGAATCACAGTCATCTCCATTCCGCTGTACTACTTAGAAGATTAGAGAAACCAACAGGAAGGAAACCCTTTCAGGTTAACCCAAAATGCCAGGGTAAATCCCGGAGACCTGCCCAGTCTTGGCAGCAATTTGATTTCAGAAATTTTCCTGACCTGTCTGCAGCTGTGCCTTTATATCGTGGTGCTGAGTCACACCTTGGTGATGCAAGGGCAAAAACACTGCTGTGAGTGATTGACCATAACATTTCCACTGTTACTGTAAATACAAAGTGATGTAATGCTTTGCTCAGAGTTTGGCATTATGATATTTCATTGCAGGAAAAGATCCACCATAATAGTGTCATTACTACAGAATGCTTTTTATTTGTAGGTAGCAAGAAGCTTAATATCTTCATACATTGTTGCCCATGTGGATCAAAAGTAAATTTCCCAAAATCAAGAAAAATAGTGATTACCGTCTGAAAACCAACACATATTTAGGCATTAACACCAATGGAACTGCAGCTTAATCCATGCTTTAATCAGCAGCCAAACACAAGGCCAAGGAGTTGGAAATTTTAGCAACTGACACACTTTAAAGGATTAATTTTGTAAAATACTCTGCAAAGCCATTTAAGAGAAACCAGGTACGTTTCTAATAAGCTTAGCTAGTTTTACAACCTGACTATTTTCTCCCTTATGAAGTCATCATACAAGTAAGCAGCCTTTACATTTTCCAGGCTACGCATGTAAAGATTAAGGCATTGGGTTTTGTTCACTTAACAAGCCCATCTTAGTAAAAAAACCATGAGGGAATCACAGAAGAAACTCAGGGTTTGAAGTAGAAAGCTAAATTGTTTCCTCTTCCTTCCCTTTTCTTTATTTTTTAGAGGTGAACAAAAGCAAATATGCCCAGCCTCACATGCCATCAGGATTTCTACCATCTATCACAACCTGATCTGATCATCAAAGAATTCTCTCTGAAAGTTGTTAAGCAAACACACGTTCATGGCTCACAGCTACTGCGTTCCCCTAAGGCCAGCAAACAAAAAAATTATTGCACGGAAAAGGTTTCGGTTCAGTGTAAAAAAACCATGATACGGAAAAGAAAAAAAAACCACCCCAACCTCAAAACCCCTCAGAAGTGCTCTGGTTTTGTTTGGGCTGTAGTTTTTGGCACAACTCTCCTGTTAATTTAATTCCTACATTTCTTGGTCTATCATTTCTGATGACTCAAGCAGACAGTAACAAGGGTGATTCACAACCACTGCTCCTGCAGCAAAGAGGGCACCTCTCTTGGACTTCCGGGGTGTTTTCCTTCAGGTGGTAACAGCTCCATCACCAGCTAGTCATAAAGCCATTTGGATTAAACACTGTCCAAAGCCCATTGAAAACACCTTGCCTGCAGATTCAACTCTTTGCTATACAGCTCTTGCTGCAGGCAGCAAAGCACATGGGGTGCTCCTGCTGGCCCTAAGAGACCCTCCACCTCCACCTCTGAAACTGCCCCAGCGCCACCAGAGCTGCTACATATGGTCACCTCCCTGGTGCCACTCATCATCTCCAAGCAGAGATATATGGGAACGGTGGTAGCTATCAAAGCCTTGTGAACCTGACCTTCACCAGAGCTCTCCACAGTGTGCCTGTTCTCATACAGGTATCCTATAAGATGCTCACATAGCAAACCCACAAAGTAACCCACATTCCTGAAGGATTGTTTTCAGCAAAGCAGCCAAAAAGAGCCATCAGTATTACAACAGGGCCTCAAACTTCCAGTTAAGATTGTGTCCCTTCTTGTGCAGAGCACATAGCGAGAAACTTACTTCCAATGTGAATGGACCTGAAAGGGGGAAAAAAAAGTTAAGAAGGAAAAGGAAAAAAAATAAAGGCACAGAAAGGATGAGCAACAAAGCCAAGAAAAGAAAGTAGGTCTCCTGGCTACTGGCCTCACAACCTACTTAAGTAGGCCCTGCCTCACACAAAAAAACGCCTATTAATTGTTTCTATCACAATCACTACAGCGCCTCTGAATGCCCCAATTACAAATTAAATTCTCCTTTCTGTTTTGTTACCCATTTTATTCTTTTGGTTTTTTTCCCCAACTTAAAAATATACCATGCTACAAATGATCACCTGGAAGAGAAGAGTTCTACACTGTAGGGCTGCTTCAAGCATCCCATCCATATTTCAAATTCGATTAGGTCTTTGGGGAAGGAAAAAATAATAAAAAAAAACAAAAACAAAAAAACAAAACCAAACCAATCAGACTGCAACAACCACAGAGGATGAAACAGGTTTTGTACCAGTCTGTATGATGTACCTGCCACCAGCTTCCCCCCATTCAACTTCTGTACCCTGGAAGGATTCACTGCATCAGAGCGGGCAGTATTTCCAGGGTGGTGTGTGAGCAGGGAGTGCAGGCAGGGATCCAGCCACCCCACTGTGAAGTCCGCTCCAACTAGCCAAGGGATGCTGGGGTTAGTGAGAGATGCCATTAGTGACACAGTCATGGTGACACACACACTCGTGATTTGGCTTTTAGCTATTTGCTTATAGGAAGCTGTTATTATCTCTGCTCAAAATGTAATTAACAATTTTAGTGTTTTATGACTCGGGCATGACAGCTCACTAATTAAGACAGTCCTGCTAAAGCTCTCACTAACTGTAGCCACTGCCTCGATTCTTACATGGGTCCTCCCGAGTTGTGGGGCTCTGCTTTCATAGCAAAATCCCTTCTAAAATCTCTTAACCACAGGGTCACCTCCTCTCCAAAGCTGAAGGTTCGCCAGGGAAGTACTTCGCTCACAACTGTTAGCCAGCCATCCCAAGTGCTATGAAAATTAACTATCCAGGTATTGAATTTTTGAGGAGGGAATAAGTTTTCTGAAATCTACAGTTTATTTGCCCCCCACACACACTCATCTGTTCATTGAATCTCCAAAAGTTATCAATAACAGTTCTGATCAACATGAGAAGTCACTTACAGGGTCTGGGAGAGAAGCTTGAGCAGTGCTACAGAAGTCACCCAACACTCAGTGCCTCCTCACTCCTGCACTGCACCATTCTGCACTTCACCAGGCACCCACCACTCCAAACTGAGACAGCTGAGGATGCTCTGAATCAAACCACCCCCTTTATCTCAGCAGGCAGCTCCTACCTCCCAGGAGAAGAGAAAAAGCTCTGTGTGTTTGTAATACCCTGTCTCTCCTTCACATATATTCCTGCCTGCTCTTGAACATTCTGCAATGAACACATGGGTTTAAAGAAATTGTGACTTAATAAATGCAACTTGCATTGCTTTCATCTAAACTGTAAGATCAGTTTACTCTCTTAATTCTTTACTCAGCATATGCTATGTTCGTACTAAGAATAAACTGAAATCAGTTTTAATGCCTGAATATGCGTGTGAAACTTTGCACCACACCAGTTAACATTAGAAATACCAGATTTTGGTGAAGCACAAGAAACTTCTACTAGATCATCTAAGTTTCCTGTGGAAATGCTGGCAGCTGTACTAAAACCAACTGTAAGCCAGTTAAAACAGAACTGTATAAAAAAACATGAACACGAATTGAGGACCATTCTGCCAGCAGAAAAGTACCCCAGGCAACCAAATAAACGCCTGTTTCCCACTTCTCTGATTCAGAGAGGATACCAGTGAAATTGCAGAGGCGATATGGCTGTTTGCTTTGAGGTGGTAGCCCTCTGCTGGTTAACATAAACTAATTAACGCTCTAATCTGAATGGCTTTGTAGATAGCAGAACCACAGAGGAAGAAAGGAGAGTGGCTAAAGAAGCAGCAAAGAATCATCATCAGTAAACTCAGAATTCTCATTCTTTATCTTATTTATTAGGCCCATGAATGCAAAAGGTATTTATTTCGGCTTTTTTTTCCTGTTTGTATTTACATACTGTTTGACTTACAAACTATGCAATTTAATAACTCTTATTAGGTGTTTGCAATAATCAAATGATAAAAAGGAACATTAGAACCCAGTGAGAAACTTGGATAGTCCTGACTATTCCAATACTGAAAACGTAGTTCACACGTGTTATAACCAAGACTCACTGACACGCAGAACACATTAAAAGAAGAAACATAGAAGAAACTGTTTCGTACTATCAATACGGTTCTATTTGCACAATCTTTTTTTCTTGAATCCTGTATCACTAAAACATCTTTCAATGTTACTTCACAGCCAAAACAGCAAAATTATTTAACCTTACTGATGCTGTACATACGTCTCTTCTAGGAAAAGAGCCAAGAACGTGCTGTTTCTGTAAACTATGCATGAACATTGAACTTCAGAAGGCAAACAGAAGGCTCACTTTTGCATGTGTGCGCACAGGTACAGGATGACTGTCATGTTTTTTCAGCTCATCTGTAAGTTTGCATGCCTGCTTACATATGGTAAGTACAGAGGAGTGTGTCGCAACTCTGAACAAAATTTGCAAATGAAACCCAGCCCTGCCACGCCTGGAGGAATGCTGCAATCTCCTCTCTTCCTCACAACAGGCTCTAGTTTAAAACAAACTCATTTCTAGGCGGAGGATGAGCACAAGGAATGTTGCTGACACACAGAGAGTGAGCAAGACGAACAGTTTGTGTCTTAGTTACTGTCCTACATCGTTATATTTAATCCCAATTAAATTGCCCTGCTAAAAGCTTGATTAAAAAATGTAAGAGAAAACAAAACTTCTAAAATAATGAACATATGGCCTACGTACATGTATGTGTTCTCTCTATATGGAGTGCCTGCACATGTGCTCGCTCCATATGTGCACATTCACGTAATTCAGCAGAAGCACCAACTGTGACCAACCAGAAAGATTTCCCCCCTCCTGCAAGTTCCCCTTCTGCCATATACAGGCCTGAAATCGACCTTGACTGTTTCTTTTTTTTTGCAACCCTGAAACATTTAAACATTTTCTCCTACCAGTAGCAGTTTCTAGGTAGAAAAAGACCCAAGAATACAAAAGAATATACACAAGGTCATTCTCCTAGAGCCTATGGTTCACCCAACAAACCCTGTACAAAACATTTGACACACAGGAGGGGTTCCTATTAACTGGCTGCCAAAACAAGGTGAGGACAGGAGGGAAAATGAAAGCCCAAATTATCCTCGGTAGAAGAGAAGACAGGATAAATAAGGACATTTACGCCAGCAACAGGAATAATCTGGTGCTGCCTCTCAGTCATGTGAAATAATCAGCCTCAACATACAGCTGTTTAGTCACAGTTAAAAAACTGAGAGTGCCAATTCTTAAATCGTGTCTCTTTGCTCAGAGCGCAGAGAAAACCAAATCAAGGCTTTGCAATCTTCTGTAATTTGTACCACAGCTTCTTGTTTACATATCTAAAGAAAGATCATCTTCTGACATACCCACTTACTTTGTGAAATGCAGGGTGGGAGGGGTAGAAAGTGAAAGGGAAATTACGTATTATTGAAATTACAGGTGTACAAAATGTTTTTTCATCAGATACTAATCTGCTGAGAGCCCAGTGGATGTCTCCCACAATATTAACACCACAAATAAACTTCTCCCAATGAGGAAAGATGTTAGAAATCAGACTTAAGACTTCTCACAGCCATTGCCAACCACCAATCGCTATTTCAGTTGGTTTCATCAAGGCAAAGAAGATCCACACCTTGATAGTCATTTTTAAATTAAGTCACCCTGACATTTCACTATTAACCAGTGATCTAAATCACAGGCTTAGTTTTCACCTAGGGCTTTTTCCTGCCCATGAGACAATCTACTAGCCTGAAAGCAACTTTAAGCTCCCCATCATGCAAGTTCTTTAAAGCCTTCCTCTTCAGATGTTTGGAAACCAAGTATCAATCCTGATTCATCATTAACTCCCAAACACCTCTGTCAGCATGACTTCTCCTATGGTCAGTGCCAAATACCATTCCCGTACCTTTTTCTCCTTTTACTAAATGAAGTAAAGCAATTGGCATAATTGGCAGCCCGTGTGCCAAGTCCAGTATTTCATGAGGTCTTTCACCTTCTTCTTGGATGAAACAAGGAACATGGCTCAAACTTGATAACTAAGCTTGCACACAGTGTAGGAAGAAGAGGAACAGCAGAAGATCTCTACATGAACGGGCCTAGGTCCCAGGACAGTGCCCCACAACAGCAATACACATTTACATCTTTCAGGAGGTGAGGGCTGAGGAAAAGAAGTAGGACCCAAAAATGGAAGCTAACCCCTTTCTTACTGTATTCTCTGTGTAAGCAAAAGTAAAGGCCACTAGATGTAAAAGAAAATGTCAAACTAATTTAAATAAAACACATTCCCAAAAGAAAATATTCAATGTATGGTTTAAAAGATAGATTTTTGTTGTCTTTTTTATTGTTTTTCACCTCGTTCAGCCTGTAAAGTCAAGCCACCTTCATCAACATGAACCTTATTGCACTAAATGCAAATGAAAACTAAAAGACATTGAGAAGTAACAGAGATTTATTACTTCACTTGCAATAAATATTCCTTGTTTATAGGCATCTGGTAAACTGCCAGCAGTTGAAACTTATGCCATATAGAAATTCCTAAGGAAATACTAATATGGACACATGGGATTACACAGAGAATACATTTATGCAGAAATACTCCATACCTACCCATGTGCTCTATCACATACCACATTCTTGTTATGCAACCAGGTTTATTCACCTGGAAGAGTCCGCTGGCAAACAAGGAGAATGTTTCATATGTATTTATTCATCAAATAAAAATAACGATGGTTTCTAGATGGGAACTACCACCTTCTTTTGATTCACATGCCTCCCATGCTAACGTTTCTAAAACTCCTCAAGTTGCCAAGATTATCAAGATTGCTTAAATAGCCAACACTTCTCCGTATTACTTTTTTTCCTGAAATAGAAGAGTGGAAAACATGCTGGTTTTCTCAGCCAGCTTTGGCATAGAGATAATGCCATGCTCTGTGGTTAATCCCTAGCTCTTTTTGCTCGAAGGCAAGTGACTCATCTCTGCTTTCCACACTGGTGTCTTCCAAACAATTCTGGGTAAAACTTTGCTAGTTCATTCTCACCAAAGACATTGTATGAGAGCACAATTACACAGAAGGGATCACATATTAAAAGAGTTTTTTAAAGCATTCCATTAAAAAATGTGCAAGGCAAATATTGCAGTAACTATTAATCAAGTCTAAAAATAAATTAAAACTAACTTCATGAAAGACGCCTTGGCATTTGCTGGCATTTAAAGCTTTTCCTTCAAGTATGAGCATGGCCACAGCAGGATTTGCTCTTCTCATCCAATGACACCTTTTCCCAAGCTTAGAAAAACAGATGTGAGGAGACGCTTTCAATCTTCACTTGCAGACAGTATTGTTTTTTCATTATGACAAAGCGTTACTGAGCTTGGCGGCAGAAACCACCCACTTTCAGGAACTCTTAGTGCAGTTGATATTCCTCTGCTTAACAAAAGATGCCTTGGTTTAAGGCTGTGTCTACAGGCTGTTGTTACAGCAGTGCACCCAACTGACCTTCATTTATGAAGGGCTGCTCTGGTTATAGGATTCTGAGTTACTCTGTTTAGTTTAGGGCCAGCAAAAAGCAACAGACTGACAGCTCTAAAGACCAGTCGGGGTGGGGGGAGAAATCATGTCTTGGCTAAAATATATGGTACCTGCAAGTATCCTTCACAAGTGAATGGGCCATCTTAAAAGACAAAGTTTGGCTGTTGAGTTGGCAGGGTTTTTCTTAAAAAAAAAAAAAAAAAAAAAAAGAAGGAGGAAAAAAGTGCCACTTTTTAGGCACTTGTAAGAAACCTAAACCAACAGACAAAGCAGCTCCTTTATGGCCTTCAAATTCTGGCCTGCTCTACGGGTCACTGAGAGTATCTCAGAAGAAAAACTTAGGAGAGCCCCCAGAAGACTGCTTGCAGCCCACCCTCTCCCAGGCAGTCAATGAGGTCTACCCTCAGGTGGGGTCATTACAAGGCACCTATTCCTTTGCTATCAAGTAAAGCCGGAGAATAAAGTTCCCATCTTTCCCTGTCCTCTGCATGCTTGTTCCTGTGCAAGCACAGCTGCTTCAGGTTCAGCCTGGCAACCAGTGCAACCACATTCAGAAATTACAGAATGGTTTGAGTTGGAAGGGACCTTAAAGATCATCTAGTTTTGATCCCCTGTTATGGGTAGGAACACTTTCCACTAGATCAGGTTGCTGACAGCTCCATACAACCTGGCCTTGAACACTGCCAGGGACAGAATGTTGAGATTTAATCTAAATCACTGCAGTGGGCCAATGTATGGCCCCAAAACAGCTGTGTCAGCACAGCCAAAGGGACAGCAGCAAGCTGAAGGAGGCAGGTGGACATGAGCACTGAAAGAATGGGAACTTCTTCAGGAACAGTGTGCCAGGTTAATCAGGCATGCCCTCAAGGCTACATCTGTCTAGGGGCTTTTAAAAACTCTCAATTTGTTTCTCTTTGGACAGTTCAGGGTATTAAGAAGGCCAGAGCAGAGTGCATTCCTGGATCCCTGTTCACCATTTACCTCAAAAACAAAACAAGAAGACTTGATTTTCAGTTTCAAACAGAACTCTTCTTTGGAGGAAAATCTGTTTGCAGAGGTGGATTTTTTGGGTTTTGTATTTTTTTTTTGTGTGTGTGTGGTTGGGTTGGGGTTTTTTTTCAAATAGTGCTTTGTTGTCACTATGCGTGATAAAGTGATACCTGAAGTCTTTGGTAGTTTTCAACAAAGGAAAAATAAGTAAAGAAGCTCCATAGCGGGTTGAGATCAGGGCTGGGCAAAGAGAGCGCTTGGAACATTGATATGAGTTATGTCACCAAAAAAGATTCAAAACACTTCACAAAAATGTGTGGAAAAGTCATTGCCACAACACAGAAGGAGGATGGTATCCAAGATCACAGGAAGGTCATTACGGGATGCACACTCTTTTTTTATTTTTAGGTTTGGCAATCAGTTGCTCTCCTCTGCTAAGGTTTCATTATATCCAAAAGCACCTCAGCAACCAGCCAAGACAGGGATCGAGAGAGGGAAACACTGTTATGTTCTCCTCAGTTCAGGAGAGGATGAAGCCAAGGTAAATAATGTAAGAGCTGTCTTCCGAAGTAAATTCTTCTTTTAGTTCATAGGTTATTTCTGCATTGTCAGCCAACTACAGACATCACAGTTAGTCAGGACAGCCTGTTGAAATTAAGTAGAAGCATATTTCCAACTTAATTCCAGCGAACCTGATTTCCTTTACAAATTTTTAACTCTAGGCCCCCTTGGCAAAGTTGATGCCTGCCGCTTGGCTTTCAACACTGCTTTTAATCATATTTTTAGTGGAAATCTTCACCTTCAGGCCTTACTGCAGAAAGCCACTACAACACAGGGCAGAAAATACATTTTTGTGCTAGAGCGGCAAGCATGGAGTAGAGAAAAAAAAGTCATTCATGTGAGTGGAGGGTAGGGCAGGCATTGCTGGCCCTTCAGCCCTGGTGGAAAAGAGATGTCACTGTCTTGTAGCTGAGGTGACACAATCTCACTCCCCAGCCAAAACATGCAACACACGCACACACCCCTTCCTGGAAAACCAGTTCAAGATGAAACCTGAAATGCACTCCTAGTCTTCAGCAGGAGGTCCGCTGGACAGACATTCATCCTTTAGGCACCACCAGCTAGTTTTAAACTCGGGGGTGCTGTTGCCTTTGCATGTCTTCAGCAGAGGTTCATTTGCAGTTGTCCTACAGGTTCTGCCTGTAAAACTGGGTCTGCATTTCCTTGCGGGAAAGCTGGCCTCCTTCATACCTTTCTTTCTCATCCCACAAACTCTCCATAATGACTGCTTTTTTCTATAGTGATGGACACTGTTAGTCAGAGCCACACACAGACACATGAGAAAGTATCTTTAACCTCATCAGACACTTTCTCTGATATCATTCCCTCTCCATGTGCTGCTTCCCAGGATAGTGCAAGAGGGAAACTGAGCCAAGGAAGGCAAGGTAGCACAGTGCAACCACACTGCTGCTCTGCATACAGGATGTGGGGGGAAACACCATGTGTACGTTGCCTTTCACAGTGCTGCCAATTTCTGCAAAATTCAGGGTGAATCATATTTGTACTTCTGCTTCCCACATCCCTGTTCTTGGGAGTCACTTATCTGGGCAAGAGTCTCGTCTTTTATCTTCAAAGAAAAGAGAACATTTCTAAACTTCATTTTAGGGATAGGGGAAATTCGCATAACCTAAACACCATAAAAGAGCTATTACAAATAATCCTTTTTATTTTCATATTTCATTATTTTTGGGGGGTAGGCTCAAGATCCTGAGTGCTTTGGTTAAACACAATTCTACAGGTGGGAAGATCTTAGCCAAATTCTCTGTAATGGAAGCAGTTACACTGTGGGAATGCAGCCAAAACAAGATAAGAGATGCTTTCCTGGGGAGGGTGCTGAATGCTTGCATTCAGTAGTTCTAATGCCACTTCTGTCAAGCTAATGCCTCATCAGGGTGGAAGCAAGAAAAATACAGGCTTTCATTATTGAAAAATTAGGTGCACACCCTTAGTAGTGAAAGCAGTTTACTAAGTAATTGCTCACCACTAAGTAGCTAGGACAAGCCCACTAACAAAAATACTGCAAGATCCCAAGTGTTAGAAGCGAAGCAAGAACTGAAGCAGCACCTGTATGAAAGTAAGTAAAATAGCTTTGTATATGGTAAAGACTTCAGCAAGTATGAACCACTAACACAATCTCTTCTCCCAGAAGACTCACAGCCAAACATAAGTGACTAAAATTATTTCACTCAGAAGCTAATTAAGGAAACTTAAAATTCTGGTCCAACAATGCTTATTTTAGTCAGAGTTTACTGAAAATCTGATCTTGATTCTTAAAAGCTCTCATCATTGATGATTACACTCAGATTTTAATCAAACTTTTTCAAACAACAAAGAAAAAAAAACAACCCCCCACTTCATCTTTAAAAACCCCCATTCTTAAAAGGGGTAACTTCACAGGGTCTTTTAAAGCACGAAGTAAGCAACAGTTGAGATGACCAGAATGTGATCACCACTAGCATGTCCACCTCCTTCCCTTTCTTCACCAGCTCTGTCTAAAAGAAGTCTCTTTCTCAACCACCCAAAGCTGGGTGTGTGTAAAGGCAAGCAGGCAGCTCCCCATGAATGGCTCCACCCAGCTAACAACTACTGCCACAAGATTCATACTTCATCTATTTTCTTCCTCTCCTGTTTCGTTCTTCCGGCATCAGTAATAAATTTAGGACAAAAAATTCAATCACTGCCACCTTTTGAAGCCAGTTCACCAATACATGAACGAACCAATTTTTATACTGCTTGGTATGAAATATTAAACAAGTACAAATTGAAAAATTTCTTGTTTATGTTTCCTTGTTTTCCTCTAGGAGACAGTTTACTTCCAGGTTGCAGATCAGCTTCCAAAAAAAGCTGCTTTTGTTCTCAGAAAAAGCAAGAAGGAACCAAATCAACATTTAACATTCCATACCTAAAGATGAAACATGTCTGATTTAGCCAAGTGACCTATATCACTGCCAATACAGACTGACATTTTGTCCTTTTGTCCTTTCTTAGAGAAAACTAAGCCAATATATTAAGGAGGGTGAGAAAGAAAAAGCATTAATGACTGACTAGATACACTGGAGTATGTTGAAAATATGTTTTAAAACAAGAGTGGTCAACACAGATTACTTTTTCTGGTTTTATGATGAAATAAACAGACAGGAGGCAAGAGATACGCAATGCAGAAGAGTCAGTTACTCAAAACAAACCTTAACACCTTGGAATCATACAATGTTTTCGAATTAGAACTAAATAATAGTCTAGAACAGTTACAACAAATGTCACATGCTTCTGCCACACAAAAGAAGACAAGGACTGGAGTGCTGGACAACACATGAGCTTACTAAGGGGGATTTGAAAGAAAAGATACTGGGCAAAACAAGAGCTGATGTTTCCACCACAAAGACAAAGATGACCCTCTGCCCACAGGAGAGATGCCAGGATTTCAGGATTGAAGATGGAAGTATTTTCCTTGCCCACAAAAGGCCTTTAACCTAAAGCTTCTTTGTCTTCAAAGATTTTACAAGTATGGGGCATTTGAACATGGGTTGATTTTGTTTTGGGTTTTTTTGTTGTTGCTGCTGGTTTGGGTTGGTTGTTGTTTTGGGTTTGTTTGGTTTGGGGTTTTTTTGAGAACTCAGCACAGCCATATTCATATGATATAAAATGAAATTTTTATCCCATTTTATTGATCTCTTACACTGCTCTAAAACACAAATCTTGTGTAAAGAAACACAAGCTATGCACTACTGTGAATGAGCTGGTCCATAGCTGAAGCAGTCTGCTACAGCTACCATTCTCCACTACCTTTATATTACTGCTTAATTTCCTCTTCTACTTGATTTAGAGCATTTCTGCCTCCATCAACACATGCCAAAGTAAGGTCCTGGTGATTTGATTGGGAAGTTCTTCGGAAACTTGGGGATAATATTAAAGAACAGGAACTTTGGCAAACAAAAGAAAAGACATACGAGGAAAAATAAACTCCATTTAGTAGGATTATATAGTCAGAGTGAAAAATGATTTTTTTATCTGATCTATGGCTTGTTGGCCCTTTGTTAAAGCAGAAACATGTATCTTGAATGTCTGTTTAAAAGCAGACTACATTTGCTAAACCATGCTGAAGCTAAAAAACTATTTGCAGCCGAGACCATAAAAGGGAGAAAACTTTGGAATGTGTTATGTTCACCTAGCAAAGCTAGCAATCAGCAGATTCAATCCTGTTCTTAGACACAATAGAGTCTGGTCTGGAATACAACCGTAAACTAACACAAACCATTACAAAAGCTCTCCAGAGATTTCACCTTTTCTTGATTCTTTGTGGTATCAGACACTGTTGGCAGGAAATCCTGATGGCAAAAACCATGATGTGTTCAAAGTTTACTGCTCAGACTTTCGAGCAAGAGGTTGGGATTAAAACACTTCCTTACATATTGCACTTAAAGAAGAAAAAAAAAAAGGAAAACATCAACAAAGGTCTTCATCATGGTGGAAAAATGTCTGGAAACAATTAGTGACTAAAAAAGGAGGAGGAAGAGCAATAAAAAATACTTAGAATGCTAAGTACTTAAAGTAGTGAATTATTGTGACTAGAACACCCTGAATATTGCAGAGATATAAGTTAAAGTTTGATACGTGCTTCCCAGAATTTCACAGAGTCAAAAATAAAATCAACCTCTCTAATTACAA
This sequence comes from Loriculus beryllinus, assembly GCA_039877255.1. Taxonomy (NCBI): domain Eukaryota; kingdom Metazoa; phylum Chordata; class Aves; order Psittaciformes; family Psittacidae; genus Loriculus; species Loriculus beryllinus. The sequence continues at coordinate 43,058 of JBCJKH010059911.1, read as the reverse complement.
ACATTCCAAGGACACAAACCTACACAGCAAGTTATCAAAGCAAAACATCTGTGCACTGTCCACACATGCAGCGCATGCTTGTGAAACAGAAAAGAATGATGTCATTTCAGCCTGTTTTTTATTATATTCCATTTTCTGTATTCTCAGCATTGCCTCTGAGAAACAGGCCAATGTTTCTTCACCATCATTTGGGGAAAATGGTCCACGGCCCAAATGCTCCCTGTCATGGGGTAAGGAAGATATTGGATGGTTTCCTTTACCTGCTGCAGCTGTGGACAAGCCCTTGCCTATAAATGAACCTGAAGTGATACAGATTTTGTCAGCTTCACTCTCATGACACCAGTGCAGCCAGCAGTCTGCTCCCTGAACACAGCCGGCCTCCAGCAAAAGCGTGCGAGTCTATGCATAGGAACATGATGCCAAAATCAAATTTCCTGTGGAGGTAAAATCTGCTCTCCAACAGAAAGCTGTAGCAACCAAAGCTGGAGTTCTCAGACACCTACTGCCCCCGACGCTTAGGTGCCCAAGCCCACTTGATGTGGCAAAAAGGGAACTGTGTGCTTGAGAGAAAGTACCTGTGGCCATACAGGTCATCGCTTCCCCTGGCCAACTGCACTATGCCCATCATGCTTCATGCTTCGACCTCCCTTCCCTCAGAAGCTTCATTTGTGCCAGCCCCCTCATTGCTGGTTTGAAAATTACCCCAAACAAGTCTCCATTTTACCACCTGCTGGTGATTTCATGAAACTAGCATCCCCTCCATCCTCCCACCATTTCCTTCATCCTCCCATCACCACTCTCCCTCATCTGTTATTTCTCTCAGGGGTGATCAGTCACAATATCAACACATTTCTACAGGGGGAGTCACCAGGGAATTGTTCTGCTGCAAACTGCAGAAACACCAGAAAGAATGGCTACGCTAACACAGCACTGCATGCACATTTCTTCCCTTTTGGGGGAAGTTTACACAAATATAATGAGCAGATTTCTGGTACTAACGCTTAGAACACTCCTAGAAACTGTCAACCTGACTGGCAGCCCTTTTTCTTGGTGATTCATTTTTAATTATTTGAGAAGGACTAGCACATTTCAATATGGGCTTTGCAAATACAGACCCTCGGTAGTTTTCTGGGGGGATACAGAGTATATGTGTTCCTCTCAGAGCAGTTCTAGGAGATGGTGGAAAAAAGCCATACCCCTGAATTCAAATGAAGTCACTGCTGCTTCTCTTCCAAAAATTACAATAGCACCATGTACGAAACTCATCAGTAACTAGAGAATCTTGGACTTCATTATTTAAACCTGGATTTGATGCAATGTGAACTCTTTTCCTAAAACAACTTTTCATATAAAAGCATTAATATAAACTCGGTCATATGTATAGGTTTTTTTAATGCATACCAATACTTTCCTGTAACTCTTGGACTATGCAATACTGGCCCTACACACTGCATGTAAAACCAGTCTGTCCTCTTACTGAACAATGGGCTTGAGGAATTCCAGGGTTTTTAAACCTGGACAGGCTGTAGAAGAAACATGGGATCTGCTTACAGACTCCACCTGAGAAGCAAGCGCCTCTCCTACTGCAGAGGCCAACCTCCCTGGTGATGGCAAGCTTGGCCACCCCTCTAGCCAGAGCAGAGCACTGAGCAGCACAGGGAAAGCCATGTTCCCTGCCAGGGTCATTGCAGCTGCCTTGCTTTTTTCCATCTCTGTCATCTCTTCTCACCCTTACCTGCTCCGATATTGGTATTACCAAGGTAGCAAATGCATATGGTATCTGAAGAAACCGCACAGCAATAAAACATCCTCTTTACCCATGCCTGCACCATGTTGACACATACATTCATCAAAACTTTCACAAGCATTGTACTAGTTCTGAAAGGAATACAAATTTTTCTGATTCCCAAGTGTAGTAATTTCCTGCTTTAAAATAGCTTTTGCAGAAAGGTGACCTAAGCCAGATAAAATCCACAACCAAGTACCTGAAAAATCTCCTTGCTAAAAAACTGAGTGGAAAAATATTCAACACCCTAATTAAAGCCCAAACTTCATGCTTACTCCAAACCAAAACATCAAGTAGAAGAGCTACTAGCAACAGATGAAGAACTTACAATTGCACATTTTGGCTAATATAAATAAAACTGTTTTAACTGGCACTAAGAAAGAACATATCATTGGCATCTCACCATTCTTATAAATGATAATAAATTGTTTAATTTACTTTAATATGAAAGCAATTTATAGTTCAAATAACTTTATTAAAGGCTTTTTGCTGTTCTGTAAAGCACACATAAACTCATGGAAAGAAAATAAAAAACCAACAATGTGGAAGAACAGAGTGTATTCAGTCAGCATCTTCTCTTTGCAGGAAATTACTCCCATCAGATATCTGCTTATATTTATTTATACATATAGAATTCCCATTCCTTTTGGATATTGCGCACTATTTAAATCTACCTAGTAGGTAAAGTCCTGTATACAAAGCAGCTAACAAGAAGATATGCTGCCTCTGACATATATAAAACATCCTAAGAATCTTATTACATATACTTTAATTGATAAGTCTCCTCCATATGGAGTACGCAAGTATGAGAACATTGACGTTGATTTGACTGTATTGTAAATCTGAATTTTAAAGACTTCCACATAAAGGTTCACTTCACTAGTATTGCTTAAAATGTAAGGAGTTGAGAGTCTTTGCCTTGGCTTACTATACACTTTGTTAAAACGGTTCTCCCAAGCTAAGTTTACTCAGCAGCATTCTCTGTTGTTACTTACATTTGATTTAAAACATATTATGAAATAAAAAGGACACATACTTAGGTTCGAATCTGTGCACTTGGACTCTGACCTGACTTTTTATACACACCAAAAAAAAAAAAAGAAGAAAAAAAAAGTGTAAAGCTTTCATCCATAAACCAAAGTGCAGCCTTTATCTGCATAATCATAAATGCTACGCAGTTGTAATAAAAACCCTCATTTGCTCCTGCTATATTAATTGGTCCTTTCTAAATATGGAATAATTCCAAGCCTAGAGACTCAGGTCACCAGGTAAAGCTTTGCAGAGCATAAATCTGTCACCACCTTTGCTCAAAGCATCTCTTAAATCAAAATTCATTTACTGTGACAGTAAAAAAGCAGCCAATTTAGACAGCACAGGCAGATAATTTCGAACTCGTTCATCCTGTTTTCAAAGGAAGGAGATCACAGTGGAAACTCAGAGAACTCAGCAGAAACTCCAGCAAGTTGTCAGCCTGCCAACCAACCTTTTATCTTTTTGTTTGTTTACTTAATCTTCTTCAAAAATGCATGTTCATTGCAATCGTTACCGGTTCCCAATGAAATTCATGTAGCATCAGAAAAGATGTGTTTGGTTTAGTTCTTTGTAACGATTATAATTACTACATACATGGGTAGCCAACCGATACTGCAAATAAGATCATGTATTTCCCATAATTATAAGGCGAAACATTAAGACCAATATTGTTCAGTTTTTCTAATTAATGTAGTTACCACTGAACACTAATTTGGCCCACGTATGCCAAAGTGAACAGATAACAAATATGTTTCGTAAGGGGAGGGCATTTCAATTACCAATGTCTAAGGCATCAATAAATACATTTGTAGTAAGCTTTTTGAACACCAGGGCAACTCTACATATTTATTTCTTCCCTCTCTTCAGCTTCACATATGTGTTAAAAACAAATAAATCTACCACTGATCTACAACTAAATGAATGCATTTGCTTAAAAAAACTCCAAGGGAGATGGTCACCTTCCTAAAGCAACTTATATTTTGTAAGACGCAGTGGCACTGAGCTTTAACAAAATAATAAAGCTGTATCCCAAAAAGATCTGTTCAAAGTACTCTGAGATATTTAAGTATTCGTATTAAAACATAAATGTGAAAATTTAACTGGAAACCATAGAATCATAGAAATGAACATTCCTTTACAACTTCAACAAATGCCTCAATGCAGGCTCACTGGAATAGAGACGCAGCATTAACACAGCCTCATGGGTTACTGAAATCCAGCATTCTTGGGGGGAAAAAAACAGAACCTTCTCTATGGCACATCATATGGTTAATAAGGGAGGAATTTGACAAGCAATGTTATTACATTTAAGTTTTCATAACAAATTACTTTCTCTGGGGAAGCCAAACCAAATTAAACTAAGCATCAGAGCAGCATAAGCTGTATTTAAGCAGCGCTGCTTCAGCAGCCACCACCCATAGCCACTCCTGCCCAGGATTGCTGGATAGGGACTGCCCTGCACTGTGACAGACAGGGACTGGTGCTGCCCCAGCAGCAAACAGGCCCAAGGAACTGATCCAGCTGAAAAATCATATAATCACAGACTGGTTTGGGTTGGAAGGCACCTTAAAGACAGGGACAGCTTCCACTAGACCAGGTTGCTCAAAGTCCCATCCAGCCTGGCCTTGAACACTGCCACAGCTTCTCTGGGCAATGTGTGCCAGCATCTCACCACCCTCATAATAAAGAATTTCTTCCTAATGTCTAATCTAAACTCTTTCAGTTTAAAGCCATTTCCCCTTGTCCTATCCCTGTATGCCCTTGTAAAAAGTCCCTCTCCAGATTTCTTGTAGGTCCCATTTAGGTACTGGAAGCTGCTGTAAGATCTCCCCTGAGCCTTCTGCTCTGCAGACTGAACAACCCCAACTCTCTCAGTCTGTCTCCATAGCAGAGGTGCTCCAGCCCTCTGATCATCTTCATGTTCCTCCTCTGGACTTGCTCAAGCAGGTCCACATCCCTCTAGCATCGGGGGCCCCAGAGCTGAACATGGTACTGCAGGTAGGGTCTCGTAAAAGTGGAGCAGAGGGGGAGAATCACCTCCCTCAATCTGCTGGTCACACTCCTTTTGATGTGGCCCAGCATACAGTTGGCTTTTCACTCTCTCTGCTTCCCCATGCAATCACACACACACATGCCAGTGCAAGGAGGGCACAGCAACAGGCACTGATGCCAAGATTTTGCTCAAATCATGCCCCAAATTTTCTTTTCTTTCCAGCCAAGTCTCTCAAGAGCAGAGGAAGAGTGACCAGCTCAAGAGCACGTAGAAGCCACTGTTGAGGCATAGGTCTAGCAACTGTATTCCCAGGAGCTGTGCTGGCACTTACTCCCCTCCCCAGCCCCACTCCAGTCACAGCAAAGACTGGCTAGTTAAGAGCTGTGATACGAAACAGAGAGAAGCCCTGAGGCCCCAATTTCATGAAGCTGAAGCCCATCTAATTGCTGTCTGCCAGCATTCCAGCCCTCTGCTCCTGAGCCACTTACCCAACAGAAAATAATCTTGTTTTTCTGTTATCCCATGGGTTTTGTTTCTGTCTGCTTACTAAAATGGCTGAGCAGAGAGGGGAAGGTGGGACTGCAGCAGTAGAGGAGACACCATTCCATTCACAGATAGGTTTTCTTAGGCTGCTGCCAACCTACAGCCTATTTTAAGTAATCATTTTGCAGCAATTTCAACTGTCTTCTATATATAACTCAGCATTGCCATAAATCTTTGCAACACCTGTATTTCTAATTTGGTTTTGCCTTTGCTTATTGACTGTACATTAAAGCTAATGAAACAGATACTGAAAACCCTTCTTGTGTCTTTCAGGATTGCAGAATATACAGGCCTCACCACAGCACTGCTCCATAACGCTGCCACAGAAAGTCATCAAAGAGATAAAAGGGCTGGCTGATGATTCCTATGGGTCTCATGACTTGCATACTAATCCCCAGACCTGTACAGCAAAATCAATCAGGACTTCCCTCAACCTCTTCAAAGGCACAGAGAATGGCTGTGGTGAGACATGGGAGGACGGTGTCTGACTACAGGTTGAGGGAAGCCCTGACTGAAGCTTCTGAAGGATCACTCAAACCCCCATGACTGATCTTTAAGCTCAGAGGAGGTCCTGAGCCAGGCGCTGAGGAAGGGACAGGTTATACACCCACCTCTGAGCAGCACACCACTGGTGGGATGTCCACCAACATCACCATGCCTGCCGCATCTCTGTTTATCTCTGACAGGAGAGATGCAATGCAACACAGCCAGCATAATGTCTCATCGTTAGCCTGTGACGAAGTGGCATTTACTACAAAGGAATACAGCATGCACTGTGTGCACTCACTATGAAAGCAGGGCCATGATTCTTTAATTTCCTGTAGTAGGTGGAAAAAAATACAAAGAAAACCACCACAAGGATCATCACGGAGGAAACGCCCTTGTCTGAAACAGCCATCCAGCTACAGGTACCTTAGGAGAATTAATTGGTACCTGCTTAAATATGCTTTCTCCTAGTAAAGGAGATTTCTCTCTGCTATGTTTCCACTAGTGAATTAATATATAGGGAAGAGACAACTCTATTATTTACAAGAGACTCAATAACCTATATACATATCCACATCATGCTTCAACCAAAACAATCTAACACTCCATTAGAGATTATTAATACACGAAGCCCCATGACCACCTCATGATTTATGGTATCATTTCCTCCACTTTACAAACACAGAAAACTACATAACAGCAGTTATCTTGGTTGAGTAGGTTATTAAAAAGCTCTGTGAGAAAACCCACAATAGAAGTCAGCTAATTTCCATGGGGCCAGGATTTCATGTCTGTTTTTCTGACTCTGCGCCTGTGCTTTAACTTTACAATTACTACCAAACTGCAGTGAAGCTCAAATAATTAAAGAGACATAGCCTTGCACCAAAGCCAGTAGCAAAACTCTCATTAATTTGAACAGAAGCAAGACTAGACTAAGTGTTTATAAAGCAGTTGTGATCACTGGAAGGCGCTCCTGAGGTCTCATTATTAGCTACAAGACTACATCTAACAGCAACTTTTCATTTAAAGCAGTGAAAATCTGCTCTCAAAATCTACCAGGTTTTTAAAGTTCTTGTTTTTCAGAAGAACATCACTGAAGAAGCACTGAATGGTTATCATTAGATTTTTTTTTATATGAATAACTTAAATGCGTTGCTAACAGGCATACCAAAGGCCACTCTAGTAAGGGATGGAGTCCCTCTGAGGATTCTTACTTCTTTCATATCTGCTCTTGCTCCTGGTTAAAACAGCTTTTCATTAATTTTCCAATTAAAATGGTAATGTAAACAGATTTGGAAGATTCATCCAATCAACAAGTTTATTGCTGTTTTCACTGGAAAAAAATGATAAAATACTTCAAAATAGAGGAAGGGAAGCTTTCCAAATCTTTAGATCGAGTTCTTAACATGCAACTGTTTAGATTATAAAGCACAGCAGACACAGTTTCTTGCACCTGGCTGACCTGTTTCATTTTTTGAATTATGAGGTTTTTCTCTACATAACGTTCCACACTGAAACAAATCTGTCATGATTTGACATCAAAGATCATGATGTATTCCACCATACTGCCCTGCTCCATTTTGAAACAAAAGTTATATCCTGAGTATGAGATACGCCTAACACAAAACACACAAGTTTTCACCAAGTCTTTTGGGCAGCAAGTGAGCAAACAAGCAGGAACTTTGTATGCTTTAACTATGACCAGATCAGTGCAGCTGAGAACCCACAAGTACAGAATCATGCCAACAGCATCAAAGAACCTACCTTTATTAAGCGTGAGCAAGAGCTACACTAACAAACACAAATACAGCAGCTTTCACAGGAAAGGTCACAGGCAAACCACCAATGTGAGCCACACCAGGCAGCAAGGAAGTCAGCATGGCATCTGTGACTTTCCCTGCTAGGAAAGTGATAAACAAGCAGCTCTCCTCCACTCTGATCTTGCTATATCTCTCATGCGATATTAAAGAGGAGGCTTCATTAAATGTCTATGGAAGCCAAAAAAGCATAGCTAACAGCAACAAGTTTCACATGGGAGAAAAACGCCACAACTGTTATATCAGACGACTGCAGGAAACAAGGGATGCAACAGCATCCTGAAACCATCACACCTGTGTGTCAAATCTCAACATACTTTTTTTCCATGAGCTTTCCTCTATTCTGCAGCATGACGTAAACATTTGTATGATGACTGCCATGTCAGCATAAGCTGTTTAGATGAATTCACCCAAATTAAAGAGAATGGAAACAAAACCTCAAAGTGCTGCTGTGTAAAAGAAATTCCAATATTTCAAGTGTTCACACTTTTCACTAAAAACATGCAAGGCCATGTTGAGGCAAAGCATACAACTTCAACAAATGCTGCTTCTATCCTACCCACAATCACAGAACAGGATCACAGAAGACTACAAGTATTACAGAAGCTTAGATTGCTCTTAAGCAAGGATATCTGTGAATACTCAAAGCTTTTCATTATTATTTTAAAGACATGAAAATATTTTTGCAAATTAGCATTACGAAAAAAACAATTATTGTTCTTTGCCAGTCATAGTCCACAGGCCCTGTGAGATCAATAGTATAAGGAAATTTAAGTTTTCCATAGTCTCACCTAAGCTTCCAGGATTCATTACATCCATGTCTCTCACAGCTTCATCACATTCTAATCCGTACGTTTTTACTGAAGATAAATCAGTGAATAAATATGTCCATTTAAAGCAAAGAATACTTAGCAGCAGACCTTGTGTATTGTGTATGCTTTGATAATTTTTTTAACTAGCTTCATTTTCAGATGAAAAAGCTAGATTATTCTCAACAGCAAGAACAACTTGTTCTTTTACAAGCATGAAAGCATGCTCTTTTTTCTGTTTGGTCAGCTAAATGGCAAAAATATAATCCCCTATTTAAACCTACCTGCAATAAGCAGGGACTAGACATATGCCCATGTTATTTTCAAGCATGGAATTTAATTTATACAGAAACAAAATTAGTTACTACCTCAACAAATGACTGCATCCAGAAATGGTCCTACTCACACCTGTGCCAGGAGACAGAAGTTGGCACCTTCGCCCCTTCTCCATTTCAACTCTAGCAAATGGGAATCTCAAAGTTGCCCATAAGTGATCTTGCTTCTTCAGCACTACACCCCATAGGTATTTGCCTTACCCCTGCCATTTTCTAACTCTCTCCCCAGATAAACTCACAATAGATATGCTAACCAAAAATACACTTACAACAAGCACTACCTGCTGCTTCCTTGAGTGAACAAGTAGCTCAACTTTCCATAACGGAACCTGAATCTTCTCCATCATTCATCGCACAGGGGCTTCCCATACCCCTGGTAAGGAATTCATCATGCTGGTGAGCACAGAACAGACAATTTCAGCTCTTTAAGCCACATGCACCACTGAATCCCTTTATTCAAACTAATCAAATTCAGTCTAATTTGTGTCTTTCCATGTTTTCCCCATCCCTTTCTAAAACTCAGACACTAACCAGTTTCAATTAGTCCATGATGTGCCAGGTAAGCATCTGTCTTGTTTCACAGCTGAAGACACAGCTATAAAAAAAAGTTTATTGACTTGTTTAAACTGATGAGAAAAAAGGAAAAGATTTGAGAGTTAACATTTGTGATCGACAGACACAATAAAAGAACTTTTTAAGACACTTTTACTGTGCTCCTGAAACTAATACAAAATTCTCTATGTTTAGCAAGGCAATGGTTTGAAAGCATTCATTAAGTCCAACATTCATCACAAAAAGGCCATACGCTATTACATTAGATTTTTTAAATATAAATAGGGATGTATAGGACTGACATTGGTAAATATTCAAAAGGAGCCCAAATGTAAAAATAAAGGAGAAAAAAGAGCTACAATTCTTCACACAACCATTCATTCTATTTAAATTGTACTATTAAGCTGTACTACAGAAAGAGAAAAAGAGAGTGGTAATCCCTTACTTTATATACCCAGAAACAGATAGGGTGATTAAAGTACATATTATATTTGATATGAAAAAGAATGGAAGAAGAGAAAAAAGAAAAAGAAACTGGTAGCAGATCTAATTTCACACTCAGGAATTACAATGTAGAGAATACACACAGGCATTCCTCACTGACAACAGCGCTGTGAAACTCTCAGTAGACTGCCGACAGTCTTAGGACTTAAAAGATTCAATGTTCTGCTTCGTTACTTCACAGCATGTGAAATTTTGGAGGACACTGGAATACTGAGCAGCTTAGCAAGGGAAGAAAAACACAAGAAAAGGGCCTCATCAAACTTTCAGGATCCTGATAGACCTTATTTGACAGCATTTTAGTGTGCTTAAAGTGTGGAAAATAAAAACCAGAGTGCTTCTGTTCCTTTAACTGCATAATCAAGGCCATGGTAGTGGGTGCCATACTGATTGCCCCAAAAGTAGACTGTACATGCACTGATGTCCTATTTTTACTTAGCCTAGTAAAAAGAAACTTCAATCCTTTCCTCCATTCCTTCACAAAGCATGAAGACTTGAAAGAGGAAAAACCAGAAACAAACTGATGAAACTTACACCTGGATTAGTTGCATTAGAAATTCTGCTTATACCTGATTAGGGGCCAGTTTTCGTCCTAGATCTCCAGGAATAGACACTTGGCAAATACATGCTTTCCAGTGGTCAGCACTAAGGTGGACCATTGCTCCTCAATGAAGAATAATAATTAGGGGAAAGCATCTCTGCAAGCAGCAGTAATTTTTCCCTTTTCTCAGCTGTGCAGCCAAGCAGGAGCAGCCCTGCATGGTAGGTGACAGTGTTATAATACCTAATCCCAACAAGCGCAATTCTCAGCAATGAAAAGCGGCCTGAAAATGCAATATGTATTCTAAGAGTATGAGACTCCAAAGAAAACAGAAAGCCTCAGTAATTAGTCTTCAAAGATGAGAAGGGGGCTCTTTCACCTAAGAATTCTTTTCAAATCTTTGGTATTTAGTCTACTTAAAAGAAAAAAAGGGTTTTTGTGAAGCAAACATGTAAGCACCTGGAAACTTTAGAGGCACAAACAAAACTTCAATGAAAACTAACCTTCAAACAACTAAATTCTGCGTTTAAGGTGTTCTCTGAATTACCTGCAAAACACTAAAGGTTTTGTGGTTGCTTTTACACCTTTTATGAAAAAAAATAAAAACCAAACACTTGAGGGGACGTTTTTTCCTCTTCTTCTGTTCAGAAAGGGCTTGAGAGGAAAGTCAAAATCCACCGGTCCTTCCCTTCTCATGGTGCCTCCTGGGGCATGATGCAAGGCTCCCCCAGCACACGGGAGAAGAGCAACGGATCCAATCCACAAGTGCAGCCCAAATGCCACAGGGGAAGCTGCCACTGTCCACACGCTTTATTCCCCCTGTTCTTGGAAACCAGTGCACTGAGACCTGCCCTCACACACTTCTTCCCATTTGCATCCCTACAGAAACCCACCTGGATCAGGAAGAGCTCATCCCAGAAGGAGATTGGCACGGTGGCTCCTCAAGAAACACACACAGAAAAAGATGTGGTTTCTGTGTTATGTTCTCCTCAAAAATTACGTGTTAGCAGAGAGCTGGTGACCGACCTCCCATTGTCCTGAGCAGTCCCAGCGCCACCTTACAGATTTAACACAGATTACTCACTTAGTTAAAGCTGTCCACAAACAATGGAAGGATCTCAAGCTATGCACAGAAATGTCAAAGCCAGCAGCAAGTCAATCGTCACCAGCTGATGTACTCTCAGACCATCACGTTAAGGCTCAAAGCAAGAGCCGTACATTGGCCTGAACAATTTCCATTCCTCACTTCATCCTTCCCCTCTCTTTCCCCACTAGTCATACCCAGCACAGATCTGACACTGATGGAGAAAGTCCGCTTTTTTTGCCTTTTTTCTTTCTCCACACCAGCTCAGCTCCCTGCGCCAGCTCACAGCAGAGCTGCACAGCTCATGGCACCGAACAACCAGCCCATGGTGCAAGGCCACACAGCCAAGGGAATAAAGGGCACGGCAGGCGAGGGGACATGAGGTGGCAAGGGAAGGACAGCCAACACATTAGAAACCATTGTAAATATACAACTTTTTGGCAAAATAGGCAGCTTCACACATGCTCTGCCAGCATGCTGCCACAGTTCTACACAGCACAGAGAGGTCAAGGGACATATTTTGACAACCAGAATTTCTGTAGGTGACTTTCTTATTTAAAATAATTCTGACTGCATTTCTACAAAGAGGATCATGTTCTCTGGGAGTTCATCCACTCCCGACCCTTACTGATGGCCATCACACAGCTCCTAACCCTGCCATGTTTTCCTAGTACTAGGAAAAGGCACAAGGTTAGCAAAGGGTATTCAGACACAGCTACTTTCATAGATAAAACACAGGAAGCAAAAGGAAGACAAAACTGAAGAAGATGTGGACGCCCCATCCCTGGAAGTGTTCAAGGCCATTGGATGAGGTTTCAAGCAACCTGGTCTAGTGGAAGGTGTTGCTGCCCACAGCAGGGAGCTGTAACTAGATGGTCTTTAAGGTTCCTTCCAACACAAACCATTCTGTGATTCTATGAAGAAACAAAACAGGATTTCCTAAGCAGGTCTAGTTGTATTTATTTTATATTACATATGAAAATGCTTTTACAGCAAGTACAGCACAGAATGCAAGCAATAATTGCTTTGGAAGCAACAGTAATATGCAAGATGAGAGTAAGTACTGGAGCAAACAGGAAGAGCTAATTTGCAAAAGAAGGATATTTGAATGAGAAAATTGAATTAAAAAGTATTAGTAAGTAAAGGAAACATCAATGTAAGATGCACATGTATTTGCATCAAGTATAAGGCAAATCTAAACACAGTATTAAGTAGCTGCCATTTACAGGAAATTATTAGAGCTATATAATATAGTGTTTCATTCTGAAAGCTTACTGGACTTCTACTAGACTGGATAGACAAAGCAGACGGTTACTTATTATTTAAAACAGCACTCATCTCAGAAGGATATTGGGTTTATAGCCTGATGCTGCTTACTCATAACAAAGCCTAATTACAGCCTAACAAGCACACCCACGAACTTCAATGAGACTAGTCAAAGAATAAGACAGGCTCCACTGTACATCGAGTTTGGCAGCTTCCTGATGAAGTACTCTAGAGGAAACAAACTATTCGGCCAGTTAATAGAGGAAACTATTTAACACGGAAGCCAGGGTAGAAGTGATGCAACTTACTCAACACCATGGCAGTCACCAGCAGTGCCAGAAGCAGGACCTGAGAACTTCACAACTCCCGTGTGTGTGCACCAGGCCATAAGCTCTCCTCATGGAAAATTATCACCTTCAACAGATCTTTAATTTTGACATTTATTTACAGCTTTGATAAACAGTTTCTGAATCATTTCTTTTTATTGTGCCGGTAATTGTGTAGGGAATTGAGTTATATATAGGTCACTGGCTTCTATTAGAGGAACATACACTTTTGCAGCTGTAATAAAATGCAGAAAGGCAATAAAGGAAAAGTAACTGGAGGAGAAACTCAGGACTAAATAGCTGTTGTTTTCAAGCTCCACCTCCCACCATGAGCCAAACATCAAGCAGTAAATCAGGTTTGCATATCTGCTTGGCATATTACGACACACACAAAACATCCCCATCCAACTGATAACTCTCTTTCAAAACACTTAATACTCAATGCCAGGAGTATCAACCTAGATAGATAGCAATTTCACCCCAAGAGCTATCTCTTGGTTTTGAGTAGGGTGCGCTGCTCTACTAAAACTGCACTCTGCATTGCCTATAGAGTACTCCTGATCATAGTCCCTGCTCACACTAGACAACTAAGTGGCTATAAGGTCCCTCTCTTATAGGGTGTCATGGCTGGGACCACTGAATGTTACAGAACCGTCCTATGGAGAGAACACTGAAAAGCAGTGTGACTAGTAACGCAGGGATTGGAACAATGACACATCATTGGAAAACTGCCAAACTCACTAAATGTGGATTGCTTTCTAAATTTTGTGTTCTTTATTTATGTGAAGTTACATTCATGTTCTGACTGCACATGGATTTGGTTACACAATAACGTTAAATAAGAGATTTTAAATATTTATATTTGGATTTGTAATACTATGATTGCGCCAGCATACTCACATTTCACACACCATTTACATTCCTCCTCCTCTCATTTCCTTCCCCTTCCACCTGAATTACAACCACCCAAGCTCCCATCAGCTCTGTGCACATGACTTCTCTCACTCTACTTTCAAACCACGCTCCTCCTAGTTAGGAATGCTTTCCCCTCCAACCGGAAGGATGGGATCCAGACAGAGCCCTGCTGCCAACATCATCCTGCTTTGTGGCAGGCTGACTCCATTCAGCAGAGAGCTAATGTAAGCATCATTAATATGATTAATATGATTCAGTTACACAGGTATAAGGGTTAGGCACCTGGGTAGTCTACATTCAGTGTCTCTGGTGCCCATCAGACAAAGCCAGACCTTCTTGAACTGTGCAGGCTCAGTCATGGACTTAAACCCAGCTGCAGTTCAGGGCTGGCAATTTATAGGGGAAAGTCTGTGTTGCGTTCATAACAAGCTATGTATAATTTGTTGCTACAGTTGAACAATGGCCTAGATAAAGAGAATATCCACAGCAGTTGTGTTCCTGATGTATCGCAGCACTAGCACAGTCTTAAAATATCCAGGGGGGTCAAATATCTGTGTTTCTGGAAAAAAAAAAAAAAAAATAATGGCGAAGAAAGGGATGGGGTGAGGGTAGATCACAGCACATACCTCCTCTGAAAAATGACAGCTTATGGCTCTCTGGTCAAAAGTTCGAATCAATGATACCCATTTGATCTATCACAAAACCATACTTGCTTCTGAAATGCTTTTAAAGCCATGTCATCAAAGCTTTAGCTTTGTAGCGCTGTGTAGCCAGTTGGCCATGCACACGTGTGGTCCTCCAGTGCTGAAGCTTGCCCCACAGCCCACCACCCAGCTACAACAGCCAGGAGGAGGAGGATGTGCTAGTGCAAGCATCAGCCACAGCAAGGGTTAAGAGGGATACCCTGCACACAGTGTGCTCCCCATCCTGTTTGCCGGTTCTCCTGAAATGCTGTTTTGTTCATGCGTTAAGCAAAGGGGAAATTGCAGTCGTGCATATACAAAATGAGCTGAAGCCTAACATGACAAGACAGCTTTGGATATGTAGTAACTGGTGAATCAGGCATTTTTCCACCTCTCCTCTCTTTTCTCTGTTAACTGAGAAGTCAAACTAATCCCTCCCCTTTGAAACTGTATTCAGATCAGAGGTGTAAAAAGCAGACTCAGGTTGATCTTTGTAATTTCTACATGCATTTTGGTTGCAGTCTTAATAAAGGCATGCTAAAGGCCCTTGGGTCATTTCCTTTCCTTTTGATTTTATCTCACTTCATTCAAATTACTATGTATAACTTTATACAACTTAGCAGTTCCAAGCATCAAAACCAGAATGCAGTAAGAATCACATGATCACCAGTTCTTACAGCTAAGGCCACCCCAACACACACAGATACCTGCCATTTCTTTTGCATGCCAATCCTAGCAATGCTGCAGGTATCTCTACATTTCAAGCATGGATTGATGTGCTGCTTCTCAGTGAGCTGGGAGGAGCAGAAGGAATGAAAGAAAAGGATAAACAAAACAGAGTGGTCATTATGTCACTACATCCATTTTTCAGGACACAGTCCTAAGCAAAAGCTGTCGGGACTCCTGCATCAGTACGGAGAGCCAGTTGGGATCCCTGCCTCGCTTAGGAGAAAGGACTTCAAAAAGCACACACAACTGGTTCTCAGGCTCTTCAAAGGGTCTAGCAGCAGGAAAATATCAGCCTACAACATATTCAAAACGCAGCAATAACAGTGGCAGCTCTTGTCACCTTCTCACATTAGAGATGTATCTGCAACCTACCCCAGCAGTGAACAGAGATAAAGAACAGAACGATATAATCAGCGCATGTAAATATGGAAGTCAAGAAGACAGAGAATGGAGGCTTTTTCTCAAGTATTTTAATGCAAATATTTTGGTGAGCTACTGCACTGGAAATTTCAAAGACTAATTTGGAGTGAAGGGAAATGGGGGGTAAAGGGTAGAGGTTGCAAAGAAGTAGAAAAATGCTTATTTTTGATCAGTGATGTCAGATGAGCTCTTCAAGTAGTAGCTCTGCTTCCCTTGTGAAGCAAAAAGGAACATACATAGTAAGCAGGTAAACATCTCAAAGACAGTACTTCAAAAGGAACTGACAGTGCCAACACCATTAACTGGAGAGACTGCCTGCATAAATCCATCCATATTTGAATGTGTTAATTTTCCCAAAGCTTAAAAATGAATCAAAGGCTATTTCATACCTCAAGAAAAGGGAAGAGGTCTGAATGAAGCAGGAAGAAAAGACTACCGGTGACAAGAGGATGGGCTGACCTGTGCACAGAAGCCTTGTGAGCCCATGACATGACTTCATCCACCAGAGCCTCCCACAGTAGTGCCTGTTTGGAATACTGCTGCCCACCCTACAGCAATGCCAGCATGCCCGTTTACACAGCCACACTGAGAACCAGATTTGAGGCTCCACTGAGCAAAACAAAAACTGCTAAACATGTTGGGGTCTGCCCACCTCCCCCCCAACCTTGCATTTTTAAGTCAGACCCAGCTCCAGCTCTGGGTCACAGGAGAGCTGTGTGGCTGTGCTGGAACAACTGAGAGGGGTGTGCAGGATGGAAACACGGGATATGAATTCATCTTGTAAAAACACAGTTTAAGCCAATTTTCCCTGCCACAGACAGATTTATCTACGCTCAGAGGAATTTGTAAATGAGCAAGTACAACCTATCCACATAAGCCTTTTTGGAGACAAAGCTGCATCTCATGCAGTACCGTATCATGTATCAAACAGGCTATTTTTGAGGGATAAATAAGTAACACCGTGTTCCGAAGATGCTGACTCCCTGTCACTGACATCTGCTGCCACTAGACTGCAGAAAAGAGTCCCCTGCAGAGCACAGGACACCAGCTACCTGCTGAAGGAACTGCCTGTGGCTGACACACCCAGGCTACAATCCCAATTTTAGATCACAAAAGGACAAATCGTGACACTGCATCCCAAGAGAGGCACCTATCCAAGGCCTGTCACCTGCACTCACTGAACAGACACGTACAAGAAAACGCACGCAGAAAAGCTTCACTTACTTTTGCCAATGCTCTGATGTTCTAGTGCATGTAACACCTATATTCAAACAAAGCTTTGAATTAAAGGAAAAAAACACAGTTGTTAGAACACTTGTGTTATAAGCAGGGTTATGAGTGCAGGTAAATGATTATTTGTTTTATTCTGTATCAAATACCCTAAGCTCAATTTACTACACCTTTTAAAAAGTTCTCATTCATTTGCACTACTTCTGCAACCTCTACATTTTGTTTCATTCATACATTCACAACTGCTTCAGCGATCATAGATTTCAGAGACTGAATTCTCATTTGTAAGGCAAACACCGTTCATGCCTGAAGGAAAAAACCATCACTAATCGCTTTTATTAGAAGGCCTTCCCAACTTTTCAAATGCTTGATTCCTGTTCCCCTGGGGTTTAAGCCTTCTGCAGTATTCCTACAGCACATTCAAACAGACCTTTTCCATCGCTAGAGTGAGAAACCATTCAGATGCGAACTCTTGCTTTGAAACAGAAGGAAAAAAGCCTGGCAGGCTTGTGCGGAATGTAAAAGCAGCCTCATGAACAGTAAATATCACGTGTGCAACAACTCAGCGGAGAGAAGTTGCAAATCCTTGGTTTCAGTAATTCTTGCAAAAAGAGCTTTTGGAGAATTAACTGAACGTGTATAAAACTCATGTGCTCTGAGAAATAGTCTGAAATTGGCAGCTGGGCTTGGTTTGTGCCCCCACCACAGCAAACCTCACAATTAATTAAACAAGGAAAGGTAATTTAATACCTTTTATTAGCAGAGAAACAAAAGGTACGATTCAGATGTACCTGTGCATCTTCCTAATCCGCATTTCATTTATCTTTATAAATTAGTAATTAGGGAAATTAGTATACTCGCACCTGAAAATTTAACCACACAGCAGCTCTAAGAAGTGCCCTAGTACTAACACGTAAAAGCTTTCAACTCACTTAAAAGTGAAGGTGCAAGGCTTGATCCTTAGCTCTGGATCTCTCAAAGGTAACTCCCAGCACTACACCAGGGTATGCAAATCAAAAAAAAAAAAATCATCAATATTTGAAAGCACATCCTAATGATGTTTACTTATGTGAAAACTGGTGCAAGTAATCAAACTTGCACAAAGCATATTTTATCAGCTCTCCCAGCTACCTTCCTGAGTTTTACATTTATTTCCATTTAAACAGCTTCTCATCTCAGTATTTCATCAAAAGCCCCAAACCAAGATGATTATGCTTCTAATACTGCATTTCCTTCAGCTCTGCCAACAGCGGGAGAAGCTCTGGCTCCCTGGCATCCCACCTGCACACAAATACACCACAGGTGCTGCAAGAATATGATGTTGCTCATGAAACCTGCTCAGAGCATAATGGGTACAGTTGCTGTACTTCTGTACAAGGATACATTTGATGTACATCTAACAAAACTGACTGTAGTGGGTGGAAAACAAAAGGAATAGAAGATTGAGTTGGTTTTTTTGCCTGCTCCTTATATAGACATCATGGACTGACACTGTGCCATGCTTACTGGCAGTTCTGCCTGTTTGGTAAAAAGTGTTAGCATTAGAAAATCGCCTGTTGTAAGGATGCAAACTTGACAGGCTTGATCAAAAGCCGTATGACAGATACGCATCAATAAAGCCCCTATTTCCAGCTTCAGAGCTTCTAGCGTTTGGGCTTCATTTGCTGAGTATGTGGCCTCTGTAAGTCCTTCAGGGGCTGTATCCTGAAATGCTGCAAATTAATGTCAAACTTGACATTTCCATAGACATAGTATTATACAAGTAATATCAGGGGAACCCAGGCTTACTTGAAAAAAATATTACCCAACTTCAAGTATTTTTAGGTTATTTATTCTTTACTGAAAAGAATTGCAATTTTTATTTTTCATGTTTGTTGCAGAGGACAAACTCTTAGGGAAGGGGAACAGACTTTGAAATACATTTTCAGAACATTTTACTCTTAAGATCAAAAATATTTTTCTTTTATTTGTCAAACATATTTTTAAGAGAGATGATCAGCTCAGACACATGGTGTAGAGATTACTGGATGAAAATCCATAAACTGTGCAGGTCTAACCAAATGTTCTTGGAGACTTTGCTTTGTGAGAGCTTAGCATGAAATGAAGAGACTCATGCAGAACAGAAAATCAGGCTACTCCAATTTTGACTCCAGATCATAATTTGGAGCTTATGCTCATCCTAAATTTGGCCCCACCTCTTTAATGCTGGTGCCAGAACTGCTGTCTTTTGCCTGTGTCACACCCATGGAAAACTCCCATTGCCTACAGTAAGAGGCTCCAACCTGAGCTGTACAAACACACACTATAAAATGTTTTCTGTAAGTTATTTACAGCCTTAACAGATAATAAAATAAATGGGTATAACAAACAAATGGTGGGGTCGATGGACAGAAGGAATGGAAATTGAGAACAGAATGCATGCAGCTTCACAATACTATTATAAGCCTGGTTAATTGGAATGAAGCATGTGGATCTGTACTGTTTATTTTGAGTTACAAGATATAAATAAAATATTGTGGCTTAAACAACTCTATTTCCTTACTCATTACACTCAGGTATTTATTAAACCTTTATATATTAAAATGATGAATAATTCTGCATATATCACTCAGCAAATGCTCATACATGCTGTATGACATGAAACAAAAATAAAACAAGCAAGCAAGCCAGGGAAAGACATTCAATGACTTAACATCAGAGCTGCCAAGGACAACAACAATGAAGCAATAACTCCACTGACAGGTAATGCTAATACGGAATACCGACAGCGTGGGCCAAACTATCTGACATCACGAGAAGGCAGCAAAGATTGGAAGAACAGGATAATAGCAAATATTTGGAAAGACTGACATGCCTACTGCTTTCTGCTGAAGAGCAATGGTGGGATGAGCACTGCTTTGCAAGCAGTTATGGCTAGCTGCTATCCTCTGCCCTGGCCTGCCAGTGCAACAGTAGGGGCTGCAGAGAAACAGCCACAACAAAAGGGAAGCTAAGACAAAAGCATCGAAGACAAAGAATCAGAAAACACAGGGTTATCCAGCCAAAGCTCACTGTTCTTAAAACACTCGACTCTCTAATATTACCTAAACCATCTTAAACATTCATCTATAAATCAAGCACCTGCACAATGTATTAAGGAAGTCAAAAATGTGAAAGTGTAGGCACATACTAATTGCAAAATAGAAAAATAGCAACTATGGACAGATTTAATGCTTTTAAGGAAGTCAGATACCTGCTGGAGAGGGCAAATTTCCAAGAGTCACAATGATATCTGGTTTGAATTTTTACTGCCTTGAGTTTAGTGTAATAAATTGTGGTTAAGCAGAATTTGTGTAAAAATTGGAGCAGGTTATGCAGAAGTGAACTATTTCTGAATTTGTAAAAGGAGCATGAAAATATTCTGCCTTATTTAAATCTCTATTATACTGAAACCTCAAAGTAGACTGTGGGTAAATTTTTTTAAAGAAGCTTCATGATAAAGCACTTGATAGATAAGCTTTAGAAAATCTTGCTGCCGGGGCACTAACCTGCAGCAGAGGGCTCAAGGCAGAACTCCTTAAACTCTGTGGTAGCTCCTTCCTCAGACATGAAAACTCACATCAAGTTTCTGACAGATTTGTAGCAGTTGGTAAAAGTCAGACAAGTTGCTCCTATCTCTACCCACACACCCTGTCCTAAGGCAAAGGTGCCCAATTCGCAACATGAAGCAGCTTGGAAACAAATGCAGATTTCCTCCCAGAAACCAGAGTGTGTTTACCTTAGTATACGCCCAATTAAAATGCCTAGATTTCTGTATGTGAGCAAGTAGAAGAGCTTGCCAGGTGTAGCCTTTCCTTGAAACACTGTTTTCAACTTCCCTATCGTTTCCCATCACAAGAGCCAGCCAACAACACTAGGAAATCGCTCCAACAGACCCAAGACTGAGCTGTGAATGAACAGTCACCAAACCGGGCTCACACAGCACAGGCTGATGCCAGCTGCTCCTTGTTGCTATATCCCACAACTCAGCGAAAGGAAGGCTCTAACTAAAGGACCACCTTTAGACTTGAATAGCAACCTAATAAAATTTTAACTTTAAATTAAAAAGGATATTCTGTTACAGCACCAACCTTGTTGCTCTGCTTTCAACACTACACCTCCTGCTAAAATTGCTTCTATTTCAGTAGCACTCAGTTTGAATCTGCTCTATTCCATATCTGTTTGTGCAACATTCAATGTTATGAATTACCATTTATGTTTGACTTCAGCTTTAACCACACACAGTGAAATTTACCCAAGAGTAGAAGAAATAAAAAGGAAACATCTGATTAGACAAGAACTGTGAACACTACAATTAAATGTAACAGCTAGTTATAAAGATAACTTTGTAGCCAAAACCAACATCCAAAATATTGGTTACCCCCAGAGCAACTTCAGTATTCTCCCAAAGCCAACCTGTTTGTATAGACGACAAGCACAAAAGGATGTCCATCTCAATTGCGGTCTTTCAGAACTTCTACCACAGTTTCCACGCCACACCAAAATCTAGCATTTACCAAAAGCATCATCACAATTTTCCTGCGTTGTTACTTATAATTAAGATTTGTTGTCATGACTTATGCCAATCTTGCACTGATTCCAATGGCGCTTAATTTGACAAATGATGGCAAGACAGATGATGACATATCTGACAAATACTAAGCTTGAAATGGGAAATGTGAATACCAGCAAGCTCTCAGTCTTCAATATATTGCTTTCATGAACCCAAGCCTAGCTCTAATTTGGGAGCATTTTATTTTGGTTGAAGAGCTAATCTAGTAAAACAAGTCAGACCTTGTTGGTTCTTGCCAGGGGGATAGGTGTGTTTTTCAAATTATCCTCTCACAGACTAGGAATAAAGAGGATTGGTTGGAAAAGAAATGCATGGTGGAGCTGGGTTTCAATTTAGTTGGAGACAGTGGAAAAGAAAATACTGGCAACATATTAGCATGCTTAGCTTCATACGGTGACGTATCAGAAAAAACATTCCATCAAATTTAACTCATTAAATATCTTTAACACACCTTATTTAATAAAATATCCTATTTCATTACTCTTCATGCTTCACCTGCTAACCTTATGACCCCATGCAAGCTCCTGAACAACCTATTGTGAACACGTATTTTCTATTTGGCTAATAGCAACTCCACAAAAGGCAAATTTTACAATAAAGCTACCAAAACTTAATCCTCAGGCATTATTGGAGGTACTTCATATATATATGTATACATATATACACACACAATCCTGAAAATTTGTGGATACTGCAATACTTCACATTTCAAAGAAAATCACTGCAACTGAAATATCTTTGGTAGTTTGGAGTAAATTAATTAGCATTCATGAGAAGGCGCCGTGTTAATAGCTCTGGAGAAACTTGTCTGCTTTTATTCCATTTTGATTTGCAAAAACGTCTGAATTTTTGTATTAAAAATGCTGATCCTGTCTAGCCTGGAAGATCAAGAGTTTGCAAAATGGTAACACTGCAAGAGTAACAAAACCAAGAGTGCGCACACCAACACAATGGATGCCAGAAAGACTTCTGAGTTCCACAAAATTTAAGCTAACATGGTGGGTGAGGAAACACTGTGTTGCTTTCCTCATTAAAACCCTAGAGTCTTACCATATAGCCTTTACAAAAAAGACCAGAACTGATATTTTTTGGTATTAAGTAGCAGAAGGAAAACAATAGTTTCTTTCAAACCCTACTTTTCATTCCACAGCATAAGATTATTAAAAAATAAGCCGTTAAGTCAACTAAGAAATATCATTTTAGTTGATTTTTATAATTTTTATCAAAGTGCCATCAGCTGCATCTGTATGGCACTGCACAAGGTATAGGTCATGCCACTGTCCACATGGTACTTCACTATAATACAGCAAAAAAGTGTATGTGGTTGCACTAGTTATATATAAGCTTCTTTCCTCACTTCTGGGGAGGGAGGGAAACCCATCAAGCTACTTATGTCAACCGTTAAAGTTGGTTAAAACCCAAGCTTTATACCTGAATTTAAAGTTTTGACTTATGTCTCTCCTGTAAGGCTGTGAAAAGTCTAAATTTATGCTAGCCACAGTGATGCCTTGGAAAGATGAATGATGTTTGGAATACAACTGAGATCAAAGATTTTATGTGCTACCAGAAGCATCAAACTACAATAACTTTTGATTCCAAACAATTTACACTTGAAGAAATCTAGGTCTAAATAAAAAGAAAGAAAAAGGCAATTTCATTTGGGCCTCCAACAAGTTTTTAAATAATTTTGAAAAAACGAAGCAGCAGAAGTAATTTTCCTGTTAACCAAAACCAGAACTTCATTCATTTTGGCCAACAGGTAAGCAAGGCTGTTTCACTTAAATCATAAAAAGTGTCAGGGGCATTTCTGTATGAAACAGAAGGCATGAGGCCCTGAAGGGACACTGCTTCTGAATTACCCATAGGCAAATTTGTAGGACCTAAAATAGTCAGAAAAATCTTAAATTTCAGCTCTAGCCTGTCCTACCCCAAACACAAATAGATGGAAAAAACAGAATTTATTAAAAGTCCCATTGTTTCTATAACTTTCTACGTTAGCTTGATGATGCTTTCCTTTTTGGAGGCAAGGGACAAAAAAATGAGAAAAGAATTCAGATTCTACATAAAAAGTCTGTATTATTTTATTCCCAGTTATAAGACTAATAACTATTTAATTAAGAAGTCTGTAGACAAATACATAAACAAGTTGACTGCAATTCACTTGAGCTCTACAACCATATGAGCAGCATCTCTACATTCAATTTTTCAGTGCCTTCAGTTCTGCCATCATCTATTGCCTGGAAATTTGTGCAAATTATCTGGAAATATTATACAAAATATCTGGACAATATACACATTTCTGGTATTCAGTTAAAAAAAAACATAAATAAAAATGCTTACTGACAAATCTACTAACATCAAATAGTGGTGTTCTCTACCTGACAACTTTTTAGACTTGCCTCAAGCCTACGCTCAGTAACTACAGGCGCATTTGTGCATTCATGCTCTTCCAAAAATAACGGCCACCTAGAACTTCTCCCCGTGGGTAACGCCAATTTAAAAACAATCAGGAAAAGCTTTATAAACTAGCAGTGAACAAAAGAGGTTTCTGGTGTTGTGATGAAGCCAGCACTGACACAGTGGAGTTAGCAGGGCATCCTATTCCCCTTGAGCAGCTACTGCAAGCTTCAGCAAATGGAACAACCAGCATCACACTTTAATTTCCAAGTTCAGGATCAAAGTGCCAGGCTGACGAACTTCTGCAGCTAAAAAGCAGGTACAGTCAGTTTGTCACGGAAAAAATAAAATAATTAGGTGGAGGACCAACGTGAAAATTAAGACTAAGTTTTCATTCCTGTGCTGGTTGTCTCCTAGGTGCTAAGCCTGCAGGTATGTCCCCACCCCAGTGAATGCTACATATGCCCAAGTGCATCTTCAAGCAACCCCAGTGCAGGGGCTGTACCAGAGCCAAAACCTACCACACATCACCCAGGACCACAGCAGCTACCGGAGCACCAAGAGCTGTAATCCTGCTCTTCACCTCATCAACATTAGACACTACATTGCAACCACAGCAGAACCTATTACTTAAAATATGGCAAAGAAAACCAGCATGGATTTTACATGATGTATAATGAACATAAATGAAAGCAACTTTAGATTTAAGCCTTCCCTCAGACTAAACTTCTTCACTGTGGTTTTCCGAAGCACCATTTATTCCAACAAGATTAAAAAACTGACCATGAAATAAAACAACTTCAGCAAATGTACAAGATGGGATTTAGCACATAAGATTCTTTACTAGATGATAATACCAGTTTTTGTAAAACCTAAGGGGAGAAAAACTGGCAAGAAGTGACTGATTTAAGCAGCACACTGCTGTGGCAGACCCATGCAGCAGAGCAAGGCTGCTGGCCACCCAGCAGTGGGTAAGGGTTGAGGCACAGAATCTGGAGGGGAAAAACTGCAAACTGTCACCTTCCCTGAATACCCCTCCAGTTTGCCATTTCCTAGGAAGGGTAAAGAAACACAATGTGGTATATTGCTTGTTTCATTGTGACAAAGAAGCAGCCCGACTTTACCTGCTTTTAAACAAGTTTTAAATTCACCTGTGAGTTGTAGGAGAATAAATTTAGAGCTACTGACTGTAGTAATGAATAAACTCCCATTTTTTAACTCAATTACGTTTTCCACATGTAACAAACAGAAAATTAAATGTGCTGTGGAAATGAGGTTTTATTTATGCTTTCCCCTCCAATCCTTTACATCTCTCCAAGCCATTTTACAGAGCACTTTGGTATACCTGGCATTCATGTATTTTATGTTAAATGAATGAAAACAATGCATGCTGGAAGTGCAGCAGTAACACATCTCAGTCCTGCAAATGAGATTCTGGCATTGAGAGGGAATAACCTGGATTAGGGCCACACTGTAGGGAAACCACGCATCCCTCACTAGAAGGGGGAAACAGGGTCAGGTCCCACTGCTGCTGTGTCTCACCTCAGTCAGCAATGACTCAGTTGACACAGAACATCCTGGCTGAGCACCACCACACCATCCCAATTCTTTATTTTCAGCAGGCCAGGACTGCTGGGGTGCAGAGCTGATACAGCCTGCAGACCCAATACAGCTTGCAGACCCAGCCACCAGCAAACAGCACCCTGAAGCCAGCAGGGTTCAGATGCAGTTGCTGGCTGCATCTGAAGCCGTAACACCTCAGCTTCCCCTCAGCCACTCATTTGTCTGGTATTTTGCACCTTTGCTCCCAGTCACATCCTCTTTGTTCTAGCCTACTCTGCAGTGTTGTACATCAGATGTTTAATTTCCCTGATCTGGAAGAAAAAGACACCACAGTCTTTTTGCACCCTCTCCAGCTATCCCTCTCCATGCTGCTCAGACCACTACCTCTCTCCCTGCCTAGGACACCCAGCTCAGGACCCAGCTCCCTAGAGTTCCTGCTCCCACCTCCAAGGCTTTCCCTGCATTAAGGTGGCAAGAAACATTTAGGGCTGCTGGCTCTCCCCCGTTACTGTGTCTGCCTTCCTGAGATTTTATTTTGGAGAGAGCCATATGAAAATCAGCTTGATAGTGAAGCAGGGCCAAGCCACTAATCAGAGACCATTCAAAATTAATTTCCTTTAAAGAGAGAAGTATAAACACTTATATGGTCAGAAGAGGAACTAAAGCTGTCCAACATCACCTTTTTAAGTATGACATCACTGCAATGCCTCAAGATTTTTAGACGTAATTTCGAAAAAGCATCTTTTGGTTTGTTGAGAAAAAAAGTAAAAATAAAGAGAATGCAAGAGAGAGAAAAACAAAAAGGAACCAACAAGTAGAGGTTTTCCACTGTAGGAATTATGCAGAGACACCTGAGATAAAACAACAGCTACACATACACCTTAAAAACACTTAAAAAGCCAACAAAAATTTTAGAGATCTTATTTTTATTTTTTTTTTACACCATTTCAGATTTAATCCTGCAAAGGTTTACACATTTGATTGACCATGTGAGCAGCTCCCTTTAGGTGACACAAGAAAAGATTAATTGTACATATTTGCAGAATCGTGCCCTTATAATTGTATTAATTCCTAAAATATAAACAAGAATTCTAGAAACACATCAGAAAGATTTCTTTGGAGCACTCTTACCCATCCCAATTTTCAGTATTTGACATGACACTGAGCAGAAAACCTTTTAATAAATTGAAAGTGTAAAGAATACAAGATGCAGTGAATGGACTATTTTATACCCATTTCACCTGCATCTGTAGATTTTTATGTAATCTTTTCCCAAAAATTAGCTCAATGTACACCCATAGTTTCAGTCTTTTCTACATTTTTCTCCTCTTTCACCAAACCAGACATACCAAACACCTTTTTCTGGATAGTTCCTTCCCAGTTCTTGCTACTTAAGATTTGAAAAGCCTGTAGAGTCACATTTCATAGAAGACACTTATTCACTACCAAATATTGTTATGATGCTACATACATATGTAGGATTTTAATGATTTCAGAAATAACAGAAGACAAAAATCTTCCTTTGATGACAGCAATGTTCTTCAAAGAGGATTTTTTTCTTCATGGTTTGTCTGTTTTCTACTAATTTACATCCATTGGGTTTTCTGCTGATATTCAAAGCTCCAGATAGTGCTGTGACCTCGTCCACATTCAGTCACAGTCATAAAACATGTCCTAGACCTAAATAAAATCAATATATCTAAAACCAATGGCATTAAGTAGAAGACTCATATTTACCATTCAGTTCAGAATATTCTGCATCCATCACCAGGTGCCAGCTGGGACAAAACGAAGTATCTCGGAGCACCAGCAAATGGACTGCTCCAACTGAATAGTTTGGATGCTGTTCGAGAATGAAAACACTTTTTGAAACAGCAAACAAGCAAGCTGAATAGTGGGTGGAAAGCACTAGTAAGCGCATTCTGTGACACACTGCTGCAAATCACAACAGGCCATTCCATTGGCTTGTCAAGGGATTATTACAAGTTAAAACAACTTGCAAACAATAAATAGAATTCTGGCAACTTGTTAGGAACCACTAACTTAGTCACATTTATCAGATATAGAAGAACCTGGCCTCCAAAACAAATTACATCAGGTTTTCAATTAGTGTATAAATTTAGAAACAAATAGGAGTCAAAGTTTTCACGGTTTAAAAGGCACAAATAAAAATAGTTTAAAATCAACTATAAATACAAGCTTAATAGAATGAAACAGTTATATTCTCAGCATTTGTAGCAGGCAAAACACCCCTGCAGATGGCTTGCCCAATATCACTTTCCCTGTGACGGAAGAATCAATGTTGTCCATTTGCATTAGAACAGCCAGACAAAATCTCTGTGTGTGATAAATTGCTGTAGCTGGAGAGAATTTGCAATGAGAGCTTGAAAGTTTTCATAGCAACCCAGAGTGTCCCTGTGTGCATAAGGGATTAAAAAGGAGACACTTCTTTTGCTCACTCCTCAAAACCACCATCACACAGGGCACAATTCCAATGCCACACACCTTGAGCTTCTTCCAGGCTGAGCCCCAAACTTCCTGATCTTTCTTTGAGTGTTTTACTTATTCATCTTTCTCTTGCCTAAAGGCAATGCATTCTCTTCCCCCTCTTCTCTAGCTCCTCATCTGAAGCCTTTAATTCAGGTCATGCAAATTCTTACAATGGACACAAGTATTTAGGGAGTTGAGCTGTATCAGTTTGGTTCTAATTTCTTTCTCATACTGTTTTTAACAAATCATCTAAATGAAGGGCAGTTCTTGCACTCTAAAAATTTATGCCAATCAGTGACTCCATATACATATATTATTTTGAACATACACAGTAGTTGAGTATCAAAATGCTTTATACTTTGACTCTTATGCAATAAAAAAAAAGAGGTTCAAAAGAAAACTCTCAACACAATAAGTTGTTACTGATATGAATCAGGAGCTGGAAGCATATATCGCAAATACATTTTATGAAAACAAATGTCTGGCCAGTGAAGTCAATAGACTGCAAAGCCAACAGATAGGTCTTTTGTAAGGTGCAGTTTTTGTTACTGCCTAAGATTCTCAGAGGGCTGCACAGTTCAAAAATGTAAGCACAGAACACAGTACAGTGGTCTTCTAAAACTCTCCTGGCTGATTCCTACAAGGGCATATGATCATACACAGGGAGACAAAACACCACTACCACAGTGCCTTCCCACAATTCCTCAAGAGTCCAAAGAAAGCAGATTTGTATTCTATTATTATTTTTATTATTTCCTTAAGAATACTTCATCTAACTGCACTGCTACTTATCATGCAAAGTTTTTCCAGAATAGATGGAAAAACTCCATTGTGTGCCCAACTCTCATTCGGGCTAGCTTAACTCAAGAACCATAAATACGTAGAAATGGTATACACATTAAACAGCTAAATGCCAGGTACACTTAGCTAAAAAAGAAACCCTTTCCTGGCTGCATAAAATAGGCAAAGTGAAAGGAAAACTTTTAAGAATTACTTGTAAATAGAATAAAATATGGAAGTCTGTACTGGAGATCAGAAAACTTACTTTACAATATGTAATGAAAGGGAAATGATTAAATATCACCCAACATGAAATCCCTGAAAAAAGATTGGGGAAAATCCAACCTGACTGCAGAAACACAGATTCAGAAAGTAGCACAAAAATTAAAGCTGTGTCTTAACTAATTTATTTCACCGTTAAATTTTATCTTTTCGTACCATAATCATGGCAATTGTTTCTTACAAAGCAGAAAATGACAACAAAAAGCAAGACCCCAGCACATTAAACAGACATGAGTTGAATAGCTTATCATTGTGAAATATCACTAATACCTTCCACACATGGAGTAGATTTTGTAGGATATATAATTAAAACAAAAAGCCCTTCATCAGTGTCAGTGACAAAGTTAGCATTACCACCTTTATTAAGTTGGAGAAAACCCACGAAGCTTTAGAGAACCATTCACCATATTATCAACTTTATGCATGTTGAGTGGTGGCTTTGAATTCCCTTCTGATTAAGAGAAAGGCAGGAATCAATTGCTCATCCTCTACCTCATCCCAAGCAGCACGAAAAGGTGAGCCACTTGTCATGTTTATTGTGTTTAACGTAACATACTGTGTACCCAAGACTATGCCTGTGGTACACCGCCTCAGATGCCAGTGGGTACACCGGTCTTCCCAACCAGCAGGAAGGAGTGTTTACAGAATCCCCTGAAAGGAACAAAATCTTAACATGCCTTTTCCATATTCCTACGGCCTCCGTTTTTCTGGTCTCTCAACAGGATTGGTTTCTCTCTCCTTTTACACCACGTAATAGCTACTCATAGACAGCAACCACTAGAAGAGGAGAGAAGATGCAGGAGAGAAGATGCAGCTGCTTGCTGCCAGCCATGCTGTCCTGAGTCCCTCCAGGAAAGGGGATAAAAAGGGAGATGAAGAGTTACAAGAAGCACATGAAGCAGTGAAGGCTAAAGAGCAACAGCAAGAGCCCGATTTGCTAATGACTAAGCTTATTAAAAGAAAAATTAAGAGGAAAATAGAGCAAAAGGGAAATGTGTCCAGGCATCTTAATGGTGTTTCAAATCACACAACTAAAACATGTATTAGAGTCAGGTTTAGTTATCTAGATGGAGACCTGCAGCCAAGTAAATACAAATCTCCACATTAGGAAAAATTCAATCACAAAGAATAAGTGACCATCCAAATCTCTGCTAGACTAAAAATCATTTTATCTCATTAATAATCACGTATCATGTACAGCATTTTTCCTTTCTTGAGTAACAGGCATCACTTACAAACCTTAATGCATTTCATTTGTAACATTGCTTCCTGTTCCTGATAGGGAAAGGAAAATTCATGAGGCAAATATTTAGCTCCAGGCAACTGGCCAGTATAGCAACAGAAAGTTTTACACTTGTGCCAAGATTTCTTGGTTTCCTTTTAAAATGAAAATCGTGACAATTATCTTGATGCTCTCTGATGAATCAGATCTGTCTATATGAAAAAAAGACTTTTTTTGTTTCCAGCACCCTATTTTACAAGCTTATTCACTTTCTTTAAAAAATAGCAGCTTATATACCAACTTAAAAGCTAATGTGCTTGCATGAAAACATTCGTAACCAGTCGCGCCACAGAGATTTTCAGTCAGTAAACCCAAAATGCCAATTGAAAGAGATACAGAATTTCACTAAGGGGACAAATTTAGACACTTTTTAAAAAAATACAGTTATTGTCCACTTTGCTCAACATTTTCCAGTCCACATCATACATCTGACTGGCTTGTAGTGCTGACCCTTGATAATGTCAGCATTTCAAAAACCATCTCACCACAAATTCAGGCTTCAATTGAATTTACAAAAAGAAAAAAAGCCCAAGTATTTCACATGCCATGCCCATGCTGCCTACTGCCACAATACAAAATTCGAGATAATTTTGCTCATTTTTTGTCTCATACATGCTCAATTTGTTCTGAGGTCTTCTCAACAGTGCTCTTGTACCGGTTTCTCACCAAGCATGGAAAGAGCCAGTTGTTATCTGATTTGTAGGTAAGGATACAAACTCTGCTCATTTTCAGTCTCCTGGTTTATCTCTGGTCTCACACTAACCAGCAATTTAAGAAAGGTTGAGTTCATTCCAGTTTGTGAAAAATCCTAGCTCATCTCCAGAAGGCTTTTTGAAGCCAAAGTTATCCTGTGATTGGTTTTGATTTACTAAGATTTAAGATGCTAATCTATTTTTAATGTGCATTTGTTTCTCTTGCTTCTGTAGCTTTTCCCCCAGAAATCTCCTCCTGGCTCTCATTAACACACCTCTTGACCAGGAGCTGATTGCTCCAACTGGTAAAGATGAATCCAAGAGTGTTGCAGGTACAAAAGTTCACAGCAGAAAACAGCATTTACATTCAGGCAAGAACTTACCATTTTCTGGACTTCAGCCTCTCCCTCCTTCTCCCCTCCCTGGCAGAGCTGCAAGTTCACTTTCTGTTCCCAATAGAACGAGCACACAAGCACATTTTCAACAAGCAAATTCTTGTTAAACGCAATGTTACACACAGGCTTCAAATCCCACAATGCACAAAACCCAGTTCCTTTGGCAGTCAAATTCCTCCAGTGTGGGTTACCAGAATTTGTGACTGTCAGACTGTGAGCAGAAAGTAAGGTAAGGAAATAAATACGGACAACTTGACAGTAACCAGGGAAGCCCTCGCTGTCACACAACAGCTTCTCAGCTTTCAACCTGCCTCACCACTGTAGACACAACAGATCCCCCCCACCACTCTGCTTACACAGTTACTATACAGAAACCTTATTTTCAGTATAGGAGGAAAGACTCTGAAACCAGATATTCTGTAGCTTTTCAACTGGTGCTTGTAATTCTTTACAAGTCCATCCCCCAACACAGAGTAGAGCTCCCTTCAGAAGTATTTCAAGTCCATTTCAAAAGGAATCATTCATTATGCAAAGCTCCTTTTCACAATAGACATCAAGACTATAGATCCATAGTAGAAAGCCAGTAGACCTACAAATAAAAGACAAAAACAGGACTTAGGGCACTGGATTCTGTGTTTTCCTCAGCCATTCACTTTCTACCTTATCTAAACCAAAGTCTGCTGCCCTTAATAACACTGCAGTCAGGTATGCTCATCAGTCACATACAAACTCTGCTCACTTGACTGCATACTTGAGATACTTGAAGACATTATGACAGTACTCGATTCTAATTGTTAAATCTTTACCCATGAGTTTGCTGTATAATTTTTATTACATCTGATATTAGGCAAATGATTGAAAAATATCCAGTAACTAGCTTTTTTACTGGAAGTTTCCATCAACTGTAGCTAATGAAACTGAATTCCAGAAATAAAAACTGACTCTTTTGGGATTTTCTTGAGAACTGATCTCAAATCAGTTTTGCCCAAACAGAGCTTTTGACCTGAGAGGAGAGGAATCCTTCTGTTCTTTTAAGCATGCCCCGATGAAATCTCGTGGTAAAAACCACTGTTCTCCTCCAAACATGCTTTATTTGGAGCTAAAAGGTTGATGCCCAAAACCAAACTACTAGGGACTGTACACAGGGAAGAACATAAAAGAAACCCAGAATATAGTGTATTATTACTCCTGCAGAATTGTATTATTTGTGGCTGAGTTCTATTCCTGTTAGCTTCTAAGCAGACTCATGTTATACAGTTAAGTATAATTTCTATATTTGGCCTCCCCTGAGATCACCTATTATGATTTTATGGAGTTAGTCCATTTCATATAACAGCTGGAAGTGGAGAAAACACCATTACACAAAGACAAGCTGGATCATATTTCCACAGAAACTGTACTGAAGGGAGCAGGGATGGTCCCTTTTTTAATTCCCCTAATCACATTAATTACTTTGTGGAAGATATTGAACCTGTATTTTGGTATGAATCTGTAAGTCTAGGGAAAAAACTAACAACATGGCTATTCCTCTCAAAACATACAGCAACCGTTACTGGGAAAAGCAAATACACACGGTTGTGCATGCTAAAATAATCATAATTGTATTTCAATCCTTGGCAGTTAAAAAGTCCATCAGAAGGGTCAGGAAGCAGCCATTTCATCATGACTGGACTACCCTTTGGTTTTACTTTCTTCTGCAAGATCTTATCCAACTTCAGGCATGACAAGGAACTGAGAGGGCAGTAGAGAAAACCTCTGGTAGTTGGAGACACAAACATACAACAGAACACTTGCTTTTTCTAAAATTGCACATTCCAAACTTAAACCAGAAATCTCAGCTGTATTCTCTCAAAGTATCAGGTTTTGTACAGGGGAACACAGGTACTAGGTTTCCATGCTTATAAGCACAGTAGCTGACGCAGTCTTAACCAGGCTTCAAGCTTCAGTTTTCTCTCAGCAAAGGCCATCTCATAACAGATTTCCCACTTGTTTGTTTAAAAACAAACAAACAAGAATACTCTCTTCCTCCTTCTCTCACTCCTGCTACTTAATCTGATCCCTCCTATCTCCCTCTAGTAACTTTCCATGCTGGCCTGGCCTCTCCTGCACTGACCGCTATCTCTTCTTGCCACTCAACCCCTCTTTCCCTTTAGACTTCCCACTGCTCCATCAGACCCCTCTGCCCACACCCGTTCTAAGACTCCCTGCCTGCACAGCTTAAGGTCACAGGGAAGTGCTGCCTATAAGCGCTTATGAAGATGTGGGCTTCTGCTTTGCTATTTCTTTCTCAGTTCCATACTTAAAACTCTGATGTGGGGCATGACACAACAGAAAGAGAAGCAGCTGAAGCCCCAAAATCAGCTGAATTCAGCACCCTCAATTAAAAGGATTGTCTCTGTCCTTCTCCACTACCCTGCTTGCCGTGATTCAACTCCTGCTCGTAGGCAGGCAAAGGGAAATGCAGGGCAGGAAACTGACCTGGTGGAGGATGCACCAACCTCCTCCTCTTCATCTTGAGCTAGAGCAGAGAAATGTGAGTCACAGCATCATTTTAGGAGGGATTATTAATGGTAACAAGACTAAAACAGGAACTAGAGAGAGGCCTTGATTTCAACAGGAAGAACTGAAGAATTGTGCTCTTCACTGGATTGTTCAATGCTTCCTATTAGCTCACTTAAATTAGACCTTCTAGTAAATCTAGGGACACAGCAAGAGTTTATCCCTGGTTTTGTGGGCGATTAATGCTAGAGCATTCAGAGTCCAAGCCTTGAGCCTACTCCAGTCGTTAGCAAACTGGACAAAGTTGTATACGCATGCTTAAAATAGACTTCAATGGTATGCTTCTGTGCTGCCTACAAAATGCCCATTGCTTTTACTTCTGTTGCATTCAAAAAAAAGCTACTGAAAGGTCTAAAAGTGTAAATGACAGAAGGCAAGGTTAAAAGAAAAGCCTGAGTCCTAAAACCAGAGCTCTTCACATTTTTTGGTTCTGCACTTGCACACATATGAATATTTACACATTGAAAGGCAAAACATTACTAGCACTGTGAAACCTCTAACAGCCTTCCTTCTATCATAGTGTTCACAGGCAACCAACAAATCCATTTCACAAAAGCCAAGGGGCACGAGCAACCTGACCAACATGTAAGTATTAGAGCACTGGTTGACATCTAATATAGATCACTAATGGTCAAAACCACTATAATCCTAGCTAGTCCATCACCACCTCAGCTTTTGTGGAGGCAATAATCGATCAGTTCTCTCACTATAATTGTGGCTATAATTACAGACTGCATAGGCACAGTAAATTCACATTTGCTTAATAGATGCAAGAAGATTTACTGTCCCTTGATGAAGCTGGTGCCAAAAAGGAAATGCATGCCATGCTAAAATCCAAGAAATCCTGACTCAAACTACACTGCTGAGAAACAACAATCTCAGAGCTCAGGATAAACGTTAGGAGTGACCAAGTGTTATGGACAAGGAAAAGAACCACCATTAATTTTAAACATCTCCTTTGGACAAACAGTTTTCTATTAGTGACACTGAAAACAAAGTAAAAACTTCATGTAGTGTTTGGATTGTGGTTTGGGGCTGATTTTGAGAAAGGTGGTCTTCTTGTGGGGAGACAAAGTTCCAAAAAGTGATCAAACCCAAAACATTCCAGATACAGTCCATGGAATGGCATCAGCTTCACAATCTTTAAGACAGTTTTCCAAGCTGTTTAAGACTAGCCTAAAAAATTAACACATGCATAGAGGTGGAAACAACTTTTTTTAAAAAAACAATTCTAAGGAAAAGCAATTAAGCAATAATTGTACACTGGGCAGTAAATAGTTACTCATCAACAACGCCTACTCATAACAGCATGTGTGCCAGTTATCATAGGCAGTGTTCCGAGCTAAACCATATATATGCTTACAAACACAATAAAAAGAAAGTGTGCTGAGCAATAACAATCTCCCCACCCCAACAAGAATTTCACAATCTGGCCCCATGTGCACCCTGAACAGAAGAAAGCTGATGTTATGGTGCATGCTCGTTATAACCCCAAACATGGAGCGCTTTTGGAGAAGCACCACTATAAGCAAATGTACAGAACAAATGAAAACAGAGTTGAGATGCACAAGGAGGAAATAAACAAGCAGGAAGAGGAAACTTGATACTAATGCAAAAGGAGGTGAGACACCAATGAATGCAGGAAGAGCCACGCAGGGCTAGACACAGAAGAGAAGCAGCAGTCAGCCCATCCCAGGTTCTGGGCAAGTGGGATTACGAGGCAGCCTAAAAGCCCTTAGTTTTCACTAAAGCAGAACAAAACAAAAAGAAAGAATTACAAGCTCAGACCTGCCTGTTTGGACATTAGCACAATCCATAGGTTGAGAATAACCATTGCAAAAAACTTCCAATTCCTATTAAAGCAACTGCAAACAGGAAGGGGTAATATCCTGCCTTCTACTTATTTAGTATCTGAGAGGCATCTGCTGTGCTCTGAACTCCAAACCAGCTGCTTTCTGCCACTGCAAAGTAAGTCAGAGACTTGTACCAGGCTAAGTTCGGTGACTCAGGTTTTTCAAGACATTAGGCATTTTTAATTAGTGAGCTGTGATGCAGACTAGCTTTGAGCAAAACTGGTTTAATTTGCATTTAATTACAGCAGTAGATCAAGCAACACAGGTCTGACATAAATTCCAACAGGGGAAACTAATGAATACTCAAGGTGTGTGAGAGAAACAGGAATTTCAGCTAATTCCAGTCCCTACAGACAAAGGCAAGAGATGGCAAGAGCATATGAGGGTATACTGTAGAGAAATATAAAAAGGAGGTTTCTATTTTGACATGCCAAAAATACTTGGCTATCCAGGTAAAGCAATTAGATCTATAAATGACGTGGACTAGAGAACCTAGAAGTGGATACACAGAACTTTTTATTAACAATAGTTGTATTATTATTATTAATAATAAGACATGAAAAATGTCACTGGACTAAAGCAGAAAAAAAAATCCTACAGCGCAGACCAAAACCCACATTAATCCAAACAAGACAAGTACCCTAACTCCCAAGCTACAAAGCTGCTTTCCCAATGTCTTCCTTTCTGGTCCCATCACATTCAGCATGAGGGATAAGAAACTGCTATTTCACACCAGCCCAGTGACTTGAGCAACAGCAAGAGGAGAGGACAACGGGTGGCAGCAGCCTGCAGTTACATAGATAAGGTGTCACCCAGAGGGGTGGACTGAGCCCACCCACTAGCTTGCTGCCACCATCAAAGGGGGCATTCATGTTCTTCTACCTTCTCTTCGGAGTCAAAACACATCTGAAAGATGTCTGGAACATTTCAGTGGTTCCTCACACACACCACACCAAGCTCTTCTGGTGTATTAGGTATGGCTGGACAGGTTATGCCAGGACATAGCATAGATACACCAATAGATAAAACTTACTGAAAAGACACAGAAGCCAGTCTGAAGAAAAATTAGCATAAACTGAAGTGCACCGTAGTTTTATGCAGAGCACCATTCCAACCGCTAGGCACACACACACTGTACATGGCTCTATCACATCAGATCAGACAGGGAAAACCTGTTCATAAATTAGGGTACAAAATGTTCTGTTTGGGAACAAGTAGGAACCATACCATTAATATTTCAGGGCAAAACAATAAGAGTTTAAATACAAAACCCTCTCACAACCACTGCACAAATTCTCTTTGCTACTGTCCTAAAAATCCCAATTCACTCTACGGATCTGTTAGATCCCTGGAGGCAGCTCAAGAGATGCTGCTGACACAGGTGTGACAACTCTCAAGCTCATGTCTGAGAGCAGTTGGTGCTACCTTCCACTGCCTTGCGATGCAGGCTCCAACTCCTGCATCAGTGAATCCTCTCTGGGCTCTCTTTGCTGCTGTGCTTTAGAAAGTGACGTGAAGTCATCTGGAGAAAAGCTTGAAAACAACCATGGCTGGGTAAAAAACAACAAAGAAATAGGACATAACAGGCAGAAGAAAGAAATAGCAAACCCAAGCATTTTCAAAGCCTTCCACTGATACATGCATAAACTAAAAATAATCAAAGCACCTGCATGCAGCAGGCACAGACTTCATTTAACAGGTGATGAAAGACACTTGTTTGTGTGACTGTAGAAGGCTTCCATGGCAGCAAAGAAACCAGAAATAGAACATTTGTTACCAATTCTGTGCTCTAAACTGATACCTCACTGTTTTTTCTCCCTCCTACTTTTTTCCTACTGGCTTCTTTTTAAACAAGATACAATGACTAACAGATGCTACAGCAGTGCAGTCCTCAGTGAATGGGTAATTAACAGACGAAAGTTCAGCAGTTGTTTCTAGTTACAGCCAGATGAGCCGTACACTCCTCATCCTGTAACTGAGGGAAGGGAATGAGCAAGCCAACTTCCACCCCTATTCCCTACTGTAAAATGGCACAAAGCAGTAAATACTGAGCTGGACTTAGAGGTGTCAAGAGAAAACAAACCCAGACCACTCTGGTTTTTTAGGTCACCTCCAGGATTTAAGAATTGCAAATACTTACAATGCTAACTTTGCCAAAAACTTAAGAATATTCACTACATTTACTAAAAAAAAAAAAAAAAAAATCAGTATTAAACATCTGATATTGGCCAATGACATACATATAATACAGATTCATTACAGCTTGTTCAGAAAAACTTGTACTTCTTCTATTGTAAATAAAGCTTTAGAGTAAATAGCTCCCGAAGTTCTGCTGATCTTCAAAATGTAATTTATTTCCTACAGCACAAACAAGTAAATGGAACTACAAGCAGAATTTGGAGGAACAGCCACGTATAAAT
This sequence comes from Loriculus beryllinus, assembly GCA_039877255.1. Lineage (NCBI taxonomy): Eukaryota > Metazoa > Chordata > Aves > Psittaciformes > Psittacidae > Loriculus > Loriculus beryllinus. The sequence continues at coordinate 4,706 of JBCJKH010059911.1, read as the reverse complement.
GAACACAATGTATGGCTTCAAAAACCTCTACCCCAGTTTAGTTGCAACTCCCACTACTCGATAGCTGTCACTGTTTTCATTGCTGCTTAGCTAACCATAGAAATATGCCAATTGAGGCTTGTTTGCCATTTCTGCCTCAGGGTTTGATTGTCAAAAAATGTAAGCTGCAACCATGAAAGCAAGCAAACAATACATAAAGTAAGGACAAGCTTAGTTAGTCTTCATAATTATTCAGCTGAACCTTAATTATTGCAAGAATAAGACCACACGTGCCTCAAGACTACAAATTAAGAGAGTTGATCCATGCATGTATGTTAGAGTAACACTGTTACAGTTGAAAATATCACTATTGTAATAAACATATGGTGCTGAGATATTCACTGTTTCACAAAAGGGAATTATATTACCCAGAATGTATTTCAGCTGACAATAATGTGAATGACTCCCTATCAGGCCACATATGCTTATAGGTAGCAGCAGGCTTGGAAGGAGGCTAATAAAACCCAACCTGTAATTTCTGAATTACTTCTGAGCTAAAAATAATCTTTTACAATATTTTCTTTTGGGAGGAGGTGAAGGTTGGGAGAAAGCACAGCACGCTCTGTGTTAAAGATTGTGAGGAGAGCTTTTTATTAAAAAAAACCCAACCCAACCAAAAAACTAAAAACATCACTACTATAAATCTGCTCTTAGGACAATAAATGATCATCTAATAGTATTTAGTTAAAAAAATCTGTTTTAGATTAATGCATTTATAAATGGATAGGAGCTTCTCCACCCCACTCTCCAGGCAGTGAGCTATCAATCCATAAGTTGAACAAAAATCCTGAAAACAAACTCATACCATTAGCTGAGTTAACTACAGAGTTAACAGTTCAGAACTGTTTACTCAAAACCATTTATTAAAGAAAACATGAAGATTTAAATACTTCAGTATTTATTATATCCTTTGGAATGAACTTACATTAAAATAACTAAACCTGTTTTCATGTCACACTTTGCGTTAATTCTCAGCAAATATGCATGTGCACATTATTTTGGAATTGGATAGTTTTTCAAGATGTCACTGGTGGTAAAGAGGTGGAGAGAAGTACTGCCAGCACTCAGTGGTCATAAACCTATGGAGGCCTGGCCAACAAAGTACCAGAGCAGGCTCCCATTTGATTGGGTTTTTTCCTTGAGTGCCCCCAAAACCAGAGGCTGCTCTAACTGCTGTTGACTGGTAAAAGCCCCAGTGGCAGCGTTTGGCTGCAATTGCTGAAATCATTCCCTTCATTTGCCCATCAGCAGCTGCAAGATGCCCCACACTGTCCTGTGCCACCTCTCTGCCAGCCAGTGATTTTTGCCTATCCTCCCATGGAGTCACAGGAGTGCTTCCTTTGGGTCACTTCTTTGGGGTTTTTTGGTATGTGCACACCACGATAGAAGAGTGTAAAGTCAATACCTAACTGAATGCAAGTGTGGACTAATGTCTCTCATCAGCATAAAAAAAACCCCACACGTGATTTACAGAGCTTTATAAACTCCAGTTCTAGATAACATTTGCTTCCCCGGAATATAAATCTATTTTAATGTCCTGACTTAGAGCTTGAGGCTCATAAAACCACTACTACTCATCACTTCAACAATGGTATATTTTCCTCCTCACTTCTTAGTGCTCTCATGCACATCTAATTATTAGTTTCTGATATGGGCTAACTATGGACCAAGTAACACACTACAGCAAGAAGCTACTGGTCACCAGCTGAAGCACTTCAAAAGATCCATCTTCCCCTACAAAAGAAAGGAAGAACTGCCTTGCACAATGGACTGCAGATGTGAGAATCCTTAAAATAAACCAACACAAAACACACATTCTTACATTAGCAAGAGTTCTCTTTATTTTTAGTAATTATTCAAGCACCATCACTACAGTATCCCAAGGTCTGTGCTACAGCCTTCTAAGGAAAACAGTAACAGCAAATCTATCAGCTGTGGTTAATAGCTGTCACATTAGTCAGCTGTGCAGAAACAAATTCAGTCTGATTTCATTTTTATTTGCACCCATGCCAAGACCATCCCAGCATCCCAGAATAAAAGAGCCTGTAACCAAAGCAGGAATGGTGCCACAAGGAAGGTGCTGGACGAGCCTCTCTGAACTGACTTTTCTTGTGGGAAGACAGAGCAAAGGGGGCTGCTGTGAGCTCACATGGAGCTGCCACCAACACAGCCTGCATGTGCTAAGCTTCCCCTGCTGCAGCTGGGCACAGACAGTTGGAACCTGCCATGTAAACAGGACCGAAAACACAATTGGCATGACACCATTCAAGAAGTTGACCAACGAGTGGTATACAAAGCCCAGCACAAGGGAACATAAGCATGGTTCTGCCCATCATCTGGAGAAACATGAGAGTGTCAGCAACTTTATCATGTTTTTAACTAGTAGTGAGTGTAAGCAATGCAGACAAGATAAGCACAGGCTGTCTGCCTATCTGTATTGGAGATCTCATGCTTTCATGTGTTCAGGTATGCTTTCCTTCACCACAACAAATGTTTTACTACATTTCCTTTACACCTAAGCAGAAGAAGTGCTCATTGCAGCCATCCCCTACATGCAGCAAGCCAGGGCTCTCAAGTCAATGCTGATCTCAGCACTCCAGCACAAGAGAAGCACCCCTTCCTCCATTCCTCTAACTGCCTTAACTCCATTTTCAACCAAACCCAGAGAAAACCACTCACTTTGTGATCCTCAGGTATTAGCACCAGTATCGTGAACCTTGAAATTTAGTTTTCTATACATACTGAAAACTTCTACATGCTCGTCTCAGCAATGGTTCATTCCCAATTTTTGGGTTGCCAGCAAAAGCACTCTGAAAAATTTAGTACTCCATGTAACTGAGGAAAACTGTTAATCATCCTGCTGCTAAAAAAACCACTCTTTTTGAGGTACTCAGAAATAGCACCCTATCATAGAATCTCCAGCATATTATAGCAGTTTTTCACATGCAGCAGTTGGAATTAGGTACATACCTTTCTACTTCGTAGTTTTCACTTCTCCACCTCAATGTAATTTCTTTGAATACACTCAACTTTTGTTCTGCCAAAAGCATACGGAACAACTTATAGCAAAGCCTCAAAATTTTAAATCACTGGGAGTTAAACACCAGGCCTTAAAAATTCTAGACCCCATCTTTACCTTGGGAGCTATGTAAAGCATTTCTCCCATTAGCACTTTTCACGTCTAAGATTTCAAAAGCCACTGCAGATGTTTACATCTACCATTCACAAACTTTTTATTGGGAATCCTTCAGAGATTCATGTTACATAACTCAGCTGGGATAAGTATTTGAGAGCAATTAATCACCAGGGATATCACACACACATACATCATCTCTGAAATTTACTGAACCGAAGTCAAAAAGCATTTGACACTTTCCTCAGGCATACTTCATGAAGTGATTTCAGTATGTATATGTACATTATCATCCTTTACCAATCTAAGCTGTAAAATCATTCTTCAATCTGCTTGCAAGGGGTTGTTAGAATTAACCATAGGGGGGGTTTTTTGAAGAAGGCTTTTCAGGATTGTTTAAGCAGAAGGAAAGATTTCATGCCAGGCAGACCAGAGACAAGGCAGCCAGTGCAAAATAGGTTTGAAAGAGCAGGAATGAAACAGGGTGTTGCAGAGAACACCTCTGGCCTCACACAAAGCTGAGGAGGAAATCCAAGACACCTTTAGCCTGTTCCAATATTGATCATTATAGAAGGTACTTCTGTAGTGAATTTCCTATTGTAACAAAATGAAATCTTAGAATAACAAAAATAGTAATTTCATACAATCTTAGGGTAAAAAAAAAACAGTGCTTTGTATTTAAACATCTACAGAATGCTACAGGTTATAATGTAATTATTTTCCTTTATCATTAAAGTCATCTTAATCATCACAAATCAGCCCAAGTCGGCAAAATACCAGGGACTCCTACGCCCTTCCTCCTCAGATATGGTGGGTAGCAGGTTTTGCCACTGATGCCCTATTCAAAGCCAAGCTGATCAAAGTGAAGTTCAGAAGGCAAGCCAGTTCTAGACAGATCAAGCTTATACAGCCTACAAACTGGAGAGCAGCTTAATCCACTCAGATATCTTACTTCACCAGGACTGATGTACAGACTCTGATACTAGCTTACTTGGACATGCTACTTGACCATTTTGAATATTCTCTATTTTGGCTGTAAAATGGGAATTCTATCACCCTCAAAGCTCTTTTGATGTCTAGAAGCGAGAATGTCTTCTAGCCATAGCTATGGCCACATCACAATGGCCACATCTATGCTGTGGTTCACTTTGAAACATCAGCCTTTAAAGATGGGATGTTGCTCTTCCATTTAAGGATTTCTGATCTACTCTTTTATGGTGGTTATGGTATTTTCATACAGAAGCTTCTCAGTTCTTTGTGCATTAATCCATTCTTCTGCATCCATAAATTGGGTATTTTCAGCTTCCAAAACCAAGATCTGTCTCTCAAGACTTGTAGAGGAAGATCTCCAACTATGATACTAGAGGAGATCTTGCAAGCTTACAATACAAGGGTGCTGGTCATCATTAGAGGTCTTATAGTGGTGCTGACAACCGTCAGCACTCTAAGCATCAGTAGTACTCAGGGGATTTCATCCACAGCTCCCTGTGGGGAGCCACAGTGCCTACATGGCACAGCTTGCCCCACTAATGTT